>JAQGBZ010000536.1:0-34549 GCA_034687125.1 Neelides folsomi
ATTAAAGATTTTATTCAGCGAGTCTTCATTTATCAATTCATTTTATCACCCAAATATTTCAAATGTGTTTAATTGAGTAATATTCCCTTTCAGAAATGGATAGAACTTGAAAAGAGTTTTTCTAAGAAATTAAAAAGTGAATGGTCATTTTTATTTTCTCCGACATGATTTATAAAAAATATTCTCCGAATTAAATTAAATAAATTACAATTATGGATTTTAAGACATACTTTTACAAATCAAATTATAATCATGCAGTTTAAGGAAACGTAATAAATTTTAAAAGATCTAATCAATAACTGTTTGCCGTGCCGTATTCAATTTAAATCCAGTTTAAATTAATATTTTATTTTCAATAGTCAATTGGGTGAATATTGAAATTTACCTGTAATCGGATAAGTAACTACCTAACAAATATTTAAGTGAAATTGTATGAGAATCTATTTCGAATTGTACAATTAGATTTTAAAATATTTATTATTATTATAAAAAGATTTAAAAGATAAATAATAATATTTAGTTACCTTTTAAATCTTTATAATATATATATATCTAAATAAATTAGTGCAAATCGAATTCAAAATCTATAGATTTATATAATATACAATATAACAGTAAATGTACACATTGCGTATATGATTTTATATTTATTAGGATTGAACCAAATCAGTATACCAATAAATGTAAAGAATAAATAAAATGTTAAGCTTCTTTTTCCGTTTTGCTTTATCTCTCTTATGTGTACATAGCTTTGTGCTAAAACAAGAATTGTGGAGAGCTTTTGATAAATTATCATTCCGATTCAACTCGACAAAGATAAAATTTTGACGAGAACATTGATAGAATTCGCTCAACCAATTAACCTTCCACTTACATTTAGACAATCGTTAATTGATCCTGAATGTTGGTTTCCACTTTCAATTATTCAATATTTTAGTACAAATAAGAAAAATTTATTTTATTTATAAACATTTGAATTTTATATTTTAATATTTTTTAAACATAATCATTATTGTTTTGAAATATGATTTATTGATTGCAATATTTCAGATTTCAAGTGAATAAAATTTTTAAAAAATCGGCCATTAATATGGATTCACCAATATCTGATGAACATAAAATCGGTAAGATTCATTCATTAGTAAACCTATAATTGAAATAGGTTTTTAGTTTTTTATGTAATAACTGCACCAATTATAATACTCAAAATTATTCAAAAATTGTTAATTTTAGAAATAGTGGACATTTTGGTGAAAAATTGCCACAGAATTTGGATGAGAATTGCCGAAAGATTGGGGCTTCAACAACATGAGATCGATACAATTCAAAGGGACATGCCAAATGATTATCATTATGCTTTTACTCAAATTTTGATTAGATTTGGACAAGGAGGTAATGCTGCCACTTGTCGTGTCTTAACAAACAAATTGACCCAATTGGGTCAAATGACAGCTGTTGGTAAAGTTCATAAAAAGATTATTTGAATTTTATAATTTTCAAAATCTAATATGATATTTTATACTTTTATTAATTTATTTAGAAAAAATTACGGATCTATTTACGTCCGTTGCAAACATTCAACAAGGTAAAAAAATATATTTAAATATTTACAATGCCTGTTTTATTTATATTATGTGTTGTGTTACTTTATACTTTATAGTATACAACTAGATATTGATAAATAGATTTTTTTAAATATATCAGGAAATGCTGAAAATCCCTATTCAACAATAATTTTTGTTCTAGAAAAAATTGAGGAGCTCGTGAATAGAGACTCAGAAATTTCGCCATTGTCAGAACCACAAGGTAAATGAAAATACTTTTCTTTAAAAATAATAAAATTTTTATTTTAGCTGGGCCTTCAAGAGCCCGCGACGTCGTCGTCGACGTCAACTTTCGGAGGCAAGATGCCATCGTCCTTTCGTCCGAATCTTTGGGATCTTCCACAACATCAACAATTAGTATTAGTTGTTGTAACAATGTCAATTGCTCAATTCTATTCTTCGAAATCGATTCTGAAACATCAAATGAAATATCTGAAATTTTGGCAAGAATTCACTACCAGAAATCAGAACAAGAATTGTTTTACCGTGTTTTTGAGCAATTGGATTATTTGGAGTTCAAAAGTTCTCCTAAATTGATTTATTATGAAGGAATAAAAAATTGGATTTCTTCTCGTAAAAACACACCAACATTTGGAGACTTTATTAAAAATCTAAAAATATTGGAATGGAACAAGGCGATTGAAGAGATATGTAACTATTGCAATTTATTTTATAAAATAACTTATGTATAAAGTATGACAAGTTATAATTAAAGTATGACAAGTTTTAGATTTTATTCAATTCATTAATCAATTTGATAATTTTGAGCTATTAATTATAAAATATAAATATATTTAGGTAAAAAGTTTCATGAGAAATCACACTTTGGAAAGACAATTCTTTCAATCGATAGACAGCAAGGTAATTTGTAAACTATTTTTAGTATTTAAATAAAGAGCGTAATTCGAATTCTAAAATTTTTTATCAAACAGGTGAGATTGTACAAAAGATGGAAAAAGAAAAATACATTGATTTAGAACCCTTTGGTATTGATGAAACGGCATCATTACACTTTGCTGCGAGAACAGGACAGTCAGAAGTTGTAAAATCTCTCTTGGAAAAAGGAGCAAGCATTGAAGAACTTGGTGATTCTAAATTCACACCTTTGCATTTAGCGTCGTCTTGTGGCCATGAAGAAATTGTAAAAATACTTTTAGAAAAAGGAGCAAAAGTGGATGCTTTGGATATAAATGGATGTACTCCTTTACATAATGCGTCAAGTGCTGGACATGAAGAAATTTTTAAACTTCTTTTAGAAAAGGGAGCAAAAATTGATGTTTTTAGTGAGAATGGATTTACTCCTTTACACGAAGCTTCATCTCAGAGCAGTGAAGAAATTGTGAAATTGCTTTTAGAAAAAGGAGCAAATGTCAATGTTGTTAGTAAATCAAATTTGACACCTTTACATTTAGCAGCGAGGAAAGGACACGTTGGAATTGTAAAACTACTTTTCGAAAAAGGAGCAAAAATTGATGTTTTGGACAATTCTGGATTTGCTCCTTTACACAATGCTGCATATGCTGGCCATGAGGAAATTGTGAAACTTCTTTTAGAAAAGGGAGCATATGTGGATGATTACACTAAAAGAGATTTGACTTCTTTACATTTAGCCTCCAGAGATGGACACGTTGAAATTGTAAAACTACTTTTAAAAAAGGGAGCAAAAATGGATGCTTTGGATAAAAATGGATTTACTCCTTTACATAATGCGTCAAGTGCTGGCCATGAAGAAATTGTGAAACTTCTTTTAGAAAAGGGAGCAAAAGTGGATATTATTAGTCAAAGTGGTTTGACTCCTTTACAGTTAGCGAAGAAGGTTGGACGTTTGGAAATTGTAAAATTACTAAATGTTCCCAAGTAACTATTTAGTCCAAAATATGGATTTATTATTAAGATTAAATATGATTGAAATTAGAAAATATGTTAATTATTGACTAATTTATTATAATTACGTTATGTAATTTTAATTTTGATTAAATGACTTTGTTGTAAAACTAAATTACGGGAACAATTAAAATGAAATTTGCTAAATCGAAACACTATACTTATTAATTATTTTTTATTCAACATTATACAAACATTTCCAAAAATGATTTTTAATGATTTTTTGA
Source organism: Neelides folsomi (assembly GCA_034687125.1). Taxonomy (NCBI): domain Eukaryota; kingdom Metazoa; phylum Arthropoda; class Collembola; order Neelipleona; family Neelidae; genus Neelides; species Neelides folsomi. The sequence continues at coordinate 3,716 of JAQGBZ010000536.1, forward strand.
TCTTTAGAAATTATACCAGTAGTTCAACTTCAGATTCCAATGTAATTAGAATCCAAAATAGATTACATTTGTGGAAAGAATAATATTTTATTTTTCTTAAAATTAATGCAATAGAAATACTCAGTTTCGTATATTAGTTAAACATGAAAAAATTATAATTAATTTTATATATGTTTTCAAATTATTCGTAATTTCATTTTTACACTCTCAATTTGGTAATCATTTTAATTTAATTTTAAATTTTAATTTATAAATAAAACTTACAGTAGTGTAAAACAGATTGCATTTCACCATTGTTATAAGCACACAATGTAAGTTAATTCTCATACAGATCAAGTCATGTAAAAATAATATTAACAGATTTATAAAAGTATTATTGTAAAGCACATATAATTGCACATAATTAAAAGGTCGAGGTAAAAATGATGGACCCAACAAAAATTTTTTTCACAAACACCAAATATGATCAATTCGCGTAGAATACTTGTTCAGACATGATTCTATTAGGTTAGGCTAGGTTAAGGACTTTTCTTAACCTAACCTAATTAAAAATCTAAAAATATTGGAATGGAACAAGGCGATTGAAGAAATATGTAATTATTGCAATTTATTTTGTAAAATAACTTATGTATAAAGTATGACAAATTATAATATCGTATATTTATAAATGAAATTAGTTTTAGATTTTATTCAATTCATTAATCAATTTGATAATTTTGAGCTATTAATTATAAAACATAAATTTATTTAGGTAAAAAATTTCATGAGAAAACATTTTTTGGAAAGACAATTCCTTCAATCGATTCACAGCAAGGTAATTTTTAAACTATTTGCAGTATTTATATAAAGAGCGTAATTGTAATTATAAATTATAAATTTTTTTATCAAACAGGTGAGATTGTCGAAAAGATGGAATATTTGTTGAAAGAAGAAAAATACACTGATTTAGAGCTCTTTGGTAGGAAAGCTGCTGCTGCAAAAACAAGAGAGTCAGAAGTTGTAAAATCTCTCTTGGGAAAAGGAGCAAACATTTAAGAACTTGGTGAATTCACACCTTTACATTTAGCGTCGTCTAGTGGCCATAAAGAAACTGTAAAAATACTTTTAGAAAAAGGAGCAAAAGTGGATGCTTTGGATAAATATGGATATACTCCTTTACACGAAGCTTCATTTCACGGCAATGAAGAAATTGTGAAATTGTTTTTAGAAAAAGGAGCAAATGTCAATGTTGTTAGTAAAAGAAATTTGACACCTTTACATTTAGCAGCTAGGGATGGACACCTCAGAATTGTAAAACTACTTTTGGAGAATGGAGCAAAAACGGATCTTCTGGACGAATATGGATTTACTCCTTTACATGAAGCATCAAATTGTGGCCATGAAGAAATTGTGAAACATCTTTTAGAAAAAGGAGCAAAGGTTGATGTTATCAGTAAAAGAGGTTTGACTCCTCTAGATTTAGCGAAGAAGAATGGACATGTGGGAATTGTAAAATTACTAAATGTTCGTCACTAGTTATTCCAGAATGTGTAAATGTGGATTCGCATTATCTAACATTAAGTTAAATAATGAAATAAGAAAAAAATAGTCAAATATTGACTTAGTTATATTTAAATTTAATTTGGATTAAATGATTTAGTCGTAAAATTAAATTATAAAACAATTAAAATTAAATATGCTCAATTGAAGCACTTTTGTACTCATTAATTATTTTTATTCAGCATTATACAATTAATTCAAAAAATGATTTTTAAATGATTTTTCGTTTGTTAGAATTTATATACCAAATACAGAGTGGTTATGTATAGTAGATATACATATATGTAATTCAACTACAGATTCCAATGTAATAAAAATTCAAAATAGATCATCAATGTGGAAAGAATAATATTTTATTTTTTAGTTAATATTCTTAAAATTAATGCTATAAAAGTATTTGTAGAGATTCATTTTCTAAAAATTACTTACAATTATTTACATCAAATTGTGTAGTAAAAGTGACACCTCTTTTTCGTATATTAGTTTAACATAAAAAATTACGATTAATTTACATACTTTTTCAAGTCGTTAGTTCATTTTTACACACTCAATTCATAAGATTTTTATTGAAACAATTTTAAAGCCTTTTTATTAAAAAAAACTGACATTAGTGTAAAACAGATTGCATTTCACCATTGTTATAAGCACACAATTTAAGTAAATTCTTATACAGAGTCAAGTAAAAATAATATTAACAGATTTATAAAAGTATTAAAGCAAAGAATCACACATAATTAAAAGGGAAAAAATTCCGTAGTCACAATTAATTAATATATTACTATTTTGATTATTCAATAGAATTAAAAATGTTAGAAAAAGAAAGGATTTGGAATTTTTCTCCACATTATTGGTCAACCGTGACCATCCACACAACTCCCATTAAAATAATCAGAGCAAAATTGAACTTTTCCTCAATAGCTACTCACACAATTTAATACAAGTTTTATTTTCATTCATTAAACTCACGCTCTTAATTATTACAACATTTGATCACTTTACAATAATTAATTAGCTATTAATTAACTAATTACTGTTAATTACAAAAAAATCATTACTCGTAATGTTTTGTTGAGTTTTCAATATATTCCTTAGAAAATGTTAATAGTGAATAAATAAGGTTATGCATTGTAATTAATTAATCCTGAATAATCGGAAATTGTCAGAAATAATTAATTGTTGGCCTCTGTGGAAGGGACGAGAGGGGTGAGTGTTGGCGGGGCGTCTTGAACTTTAAACCATTGACTTTCTCCGTATTTTCCTTCTTCGGGTTTTCTTCTTCTCGTCACAACCCGCCGTCGTTTGACTCGTTCGGATTTCTCCGTTGAAGAAACTTCGTTCACGCTTGGCCTCCGCGTTGAGCCGCTCAACTCCTCTTCAAGTTCCGTCTTGACTCTTGAACTGAACAATTTGGAACTGGCGCCATTTGACTCGCGTTGATTAACCGGACGCCTGCGCCGATATGCTGGCCGTCTTCTTAAATTATGTTTAAGTTCAACTTCCTTTGAGCTGTTTTCCTCCCTCATCAGTGGAATAGATTTCGGAGTATTTGAATCAGACGCGTCAGTCTCGTCAGCATTGGAATTCCCTGTCGCACCATCTAGCTTCTCTATTGAAATGTTAAAATGGTCTTTTTCCAATACGGAAAGCTTCTTTGCTTCTTCAAAAGACGGAAGAGGCGAAAGCTCGTCGTCTTCGTCTCGTTCTGATGAAAAGGCCACAGAAGTTGAAGTCGCAGTATTTACTTTCATTTTGCTCCATTTAGCAGTAGATGGCTCTGTGGTTCTTTCAGTTGAATAACCGGTGATTCCATAATTGGCAGGGGGCGCTGTTGGTTGTGAAGAATATTGTTGTTCAACTTCTTGCAAAGGAGCCACTGAAAAAATTACTTTGGGAGTTTCAGTGCCAGAGCCAGTTGATACATATTGGATTTGGTTATTACTCGCCCCGGTGTTGGAAACTGGGCGGGAGAATTTAGTAACTTTTTGAGAAAACACGATCGGTCTTTGCGTGTGCGAATTCGCTTCATGTTTTAAGAGTTTGTAAATTTGAGCTTCTTTTTTATAATATTCTTTGATCTGCTTTTCGTCTACGTAGTCGATCGGCGGAAGTGGCGGTTTCATCCCAACGATCACATTTTCAGTTGTTGATGACAAAAGCGGAGTTGAAACGTCTTTAGCCGTTGTTGACAAATGGCGTGTTGGGAAAGGCGTATTGAAGAAATTATCAAAGTAATTTTCTGGCGGATGAATTTGCGGTGATTGGTAAGAATGTCGATTGTCTGTTCCCGACTCTTCTAATATTGGCCGGATTTGGTCCATAAATTCCAATGGGATTTTTTCAAACTCTCCAGAATTTGAGGAAACAAAATACAATGCTCCTTCGTTTTGTGGCGGGTAATGTTCAGGATTTAGTCCGTTTTGTTGAATAGGCCGTGAATACTGCGGTCCTTCGGTGACGTCTTGATGGTGGTGACGTGGAGGATAAGAAGAAGACGAAGGGGAAGATGACGATTGAATATTTCGAATTGTTGTAGTTTGAGGTTTGGACACAAATGGACGGGCTGAAGTTGTCACAGGAATATATTGTGCCCGGACTGGAGGTCTGTGCGGGAGATTATAAACTTCTTGGGAAATGCTTGGATAGAAATGCTGTTGAGGGACATGATGGTGGCCATGGTGATGACCTCCTTGATGACCTCCATTGTTACCCGGATGACCTCCATTGTGTCCGTGACCTCCATTATGACCAGAGTGGCCTTGATGACCTCCGTTGTGTCCTGGATGACCTCCGTGGTGACTATTGCCATGGTGATGTGAATGAATTGGTGGGAGCGGAGAAGAAAGTCCAATGGACGGAGTTGTGTGTGGGAACCCGACTGTAGAAACATAAGGCGGCGACCCGCGGACATTTGGCCCGATGTTCATAATGACCATTGGTTCTCGTTTGTCCGGGCGGGGAATTTGAACTTGGTTGTTTTGTTGCGGTGAGGTCGAAATTACATGGATTGGATATTTCTGCTCTAAATGCTGTCCAACATCACGGTGGTTGTAAGGCGATCGGAGCGTCGTTTCTTCAAGCGGCCCGCCGTAATTTACAATTTCTGGCTGGATTTGATTATTTGGGTAACGTTGCTTAACCGGCGGGCGATGACTTCCATGGAAGCTCACATGGGGCCTTTGATGAATTTCTTTATTGTGGGAATGACCACGATGGTTGTTGTTGTGATAATTATTATTGTTATTATTATAATTGTTATTGTAATTGTTATTGTTGTTGAAAGGCTGGTGATTTCCGTAATATTGCCCATGGTGGACAAATTGGGGTTTGCTGTCGTGCGGCATTGTCATGAAGCTCATTGGAGTTTCACTTTGAAGGTTGGAAAAATCCTTCGGGCCAAATCCAGGAGGAAAATAAAATTCTTCTTGGGAAGGAAATCCATCAGGAATTGGAGAAATTGAATTTGTAATTTCGTGATTTACATGTTTAGTTGGTAAATCTTTTTGTGGGGGGAAAACGACCCTTGACCCTCCTTGGTGACTTTGTTGATTTTGGTTGCCATGGTGATTTTGTTGACTTTGTTGGTTTGGTTGATTTTGGTAACTTTGGTGATTTTGTTGAGGACGTCTTTGTTGCTGTGGTTGCTGATGGTGATGGATTTGTTTATGTGCATTGTTGTTGTTGAATTCATTACTTTCATATTTCCCGGTTGGGCCTCTGTACTGTTGGGCATAATCTTCAAAGCTTCCACGCGGCCCTTGGAAGTCGCGTACTTTAGTTGCATTTTCATATTCAAGAGATGAAGGCGGGTAAGGCGGGCCGGGATTATGTGCAGGGTGTGAATATGTATCCCCTAATGAATGAGGTTTGGTAACTCCAACTCCAAGACTTTCGACGGTTTCTTCCTTTATCTCTTTTTGCTGATTTTGGCGAACTTTTTTACGTTTTTGCTGAAGACGTTCCTTTACGCTCATTTGTGGTGGTTGCTGTTGGGGTTGAATTTCCTGCGGAGCGGTTTGAATCTGTTGGCTGTTTTCTCGCTCAACTCCATGAGGTCTTTCAGGTTCGTTGGAATTCCCCGAAGGAGCGCGGAGTTTAGGGCGACTTATTTTAAACTTCGGTGGCGGGGCTTCGTCAGACCCGGTTGTGCTCGAACTACTCGAAATTGAAATTTCGCTCCCTGTGGTCAACTTAGTCGGGCCTTGGGTAGTCAGAGTTAAATTGCTCGGGCGGAATTTAGGAAACGGTCTCCTTGGTCTTTTAACGACCGTTTGGACTTCTTCCGATTCGGCGGGAACCGGCGGGACGTAAAAATAATTCTGATGACTTGGGATATATTCAATATCATTATTTGTAAATTTTCCTTCTGTTGATTGGGAGCTGAATTGGGAGTTGAATGGAAATTCGTTCGATTTCTCTTTTTCCTGCGGGATTGGCGGCGATCTTGAAAAAGACGTTGTGGAAGGAGCGGGAGAATTCCAATTTGAATTTGACGAAGCAGGAGAATTGTCATTATAAAAAGTTGGTCTTTTGATCGGTTTCCATCCTTTGTAAGTCGGGGAAGAATAATCGGGCGAAGGAGCTGATTGGGATTCGTAGGAATTTGCTGTATTTATTGCATTTACTGCATTCACGGAATTGAGCTCATCTTGGACAAAGGTTCCATGATGGCCAGCAAATCGGTATGGAGGTCTGACGTTATTGTTTTGGTTTCCTGGGGGAACGAAGGCCGCGTGAAGGATCGAAGGAGATGGGCGGATTTGATGTTGATGGTGAAGTTGTTGTTGTTGGGGCATTTGGGCGTGCATTTGATGGTGGTGGAGCTGTGGAGGGATTTTGCGTTGGTTTTGCGAATTCTTCATCATGAAGGGAGATTTGAGTCGAGAGAATAGCGGGTAAATTATTGGGCGATGGTGGGAAGCGGAAGGTTCGTAGGAATTTTTCTGATTGTGTCCTCGCGGGGGACGACGACCAAGACGGGAATTAGACTGCCAGAATAATGAACTTTGACTCAGGGAGACAGCCATCAGTAATATCTGAAAAAACATTATTTTATTATTATTTAAGTTTAAGTTTATTTAATTTTAAATTTTATTATTTTGTTTACGAATATTTTTATTATTAGCTTTATGAATATTTTTACATTGTGTTTAGCTTTCAACAATTTTAGAATTGTTTTTACAATGACAATGAGATTTTGGCAATTTAATTATTTTGTCATTTAAAGTTTTAAGCTGAACTTAAGAAAGGGATTTTAACAACTTTGACAGATAGCTTTGGCAGAGTTTTGACAAATACAATGTTTTTTGTAAAAACTTTTAACCTTATTTTGACAAAATAACAAACATGTTTAAAAGCCATTTGGAATAGAATACTGTAGAGAAATAGTTTTTTTTATTAGGATATGTATTTAAGTTGGTTTAAAGTACAAAGGTGTAGAAAAGTGCAAAGTGTTTTGCACAAAAGTGTAACAATGGAAAAATAGTTTTAAGGAAAAAGAAAGTAGTGTGAATAAAGAGGAATAAAATTGAAAATGGTCACATTTGAACTTGATGTATTTGTGTGGTCTTTTCTATTAACGCCTTATTAAACCGTTTACTATTACAATACAAAAATAAAGTTCTCGCTTTAACCATTTGAGGCCTCAAGGTTTAAGCTATGGTTTAAGCTCTATAAAAACATGTTCATATTTAATATTAGCATATCTGACTATGGTACATATTCTATATGGTATTGTATATTTTTTCTCATGCATGGTAAAATGGAAATGAAATTTTTGATATATTTAAAATATTTGACATATTGAATATATTTTGTTATTGTAATGTTCAAAATAATATTATATTTCTTGTATTATGGGATATTTAGATTTAAAGTAATAAGATAATGAGAATTGCCTTAAATAACTTTCGTTAAACCTTCCATTAAAGAATTAAAAGTATATTTGGAAAAAAGTGAAATTTGAATCTTTCCATTAAATAAAACTGAATCTCATGATTTCATGATCATTTTCTGTATGTTTTACTGCACAAATGGGTTTAAGTGCATGTTGCCCGTCATTCTCATATTTTCTCTTTAAAATGAGGAATTGTATGTAAACTATGAAGATAATCCTTTCATGCATTTTCATTATAAATCTCCGATCTCGAGCTTAGAGTTTTTCTTAATGTATTTAACATAAAGGACCATTACGTATTACGAGGCAATTTGATCCATAGAATGATTTAATGTTTCCCAGATTTGAAACTTAGGGATTGTTAATGGTTAATGCGATGGAACCTAAGAGGATTTTGAAGGGAAAGCTCGCGGTATCACTTTTCATTATTTCACTTTTTCATCTCCTCTTTAACAAGATTTAAACCACATTAAACAACGTTATTCAACTTAAACCCAACGGATAATAAATCCTGATTTAATTTTACTTAATTGGAATTGAAAAGGAGAAATTCCTTTTTATTGCACAAAATGCAATATTGGTCAGTGACTGACTGCAGTGGCTTTTAAGTTGTAAATAATCCATTAAAGCAAACCAGAAAATTATTAAATTGAATAACTGCCAAATAAATAAAATTAAAAGAATCTTATTAAATAATTAAAGACATGATTTAACAGATATTTCTCAACTGGGATTTATTTATCATTAATCGACCAGTAATTTATTGTTAATTAAAATTAAAATTAAAATTAAATTCAAGTTAAATAATCTCACCAGTATTTGCTTCATGTTTGATTTTTGTCAAAGCAGCTCAAGGAAACTTTTTTACACTCAAACCGCAGACTTATTTTGACTATTACACCATACAGGAATTCTTCTTTAACACACGTTCACCGTTTGAGCTTCAAAAATTCTTCAATTGAAATCTTACAATTTAACAAAATCTTTGTTTACAAATGTAAAGACAATTAAAAATGGATAGTTTCAACACAGCGAAGAACAATAGAAAAATAATCAAAATTATCGTTATTTATACAAAATTTTTAAATTCATTCAACATAGTTCAAAATTATAATTATAAAATTTTATCGAAATTATATAATTTTTTCGAAGTTGTAGACTTTAAGAAAAAAAAGAAAATTTTTAAATGGCACAAAAGAAATATAAAAAAATTGTTAGATTCAAAGGATCTTAAAGTGATTTAAAGGGTGAAGGCAAAGTAATCCCATGATGGAATTTTTAAAAACTGTGAGAGCGTCCGTTTTGGGTGTCCATGTGGGTTGGATGTGTGGAGGCAACTGAGCCGGATCCGTACATGGGGGAAAGGAGTTCTTGATCCAAATTTCGGCTCCTGTAAGTGGACCAGAAGGAGTCTGAAGGAGATGCAGCGGCCGAAGCGCCCACTTCCCTCATCCCCAGGGAGAAAACAATGCACATTCCTTTCCCTATTCATTTTTGCACCTAGGTATTCACATTTGCACCCATGCAAATGGGATGGGAATTATAGGACCAATTATAACCTCCACACACCTCACATTCACTAATGGCCCACGTTTGTTCAGGAAATTAATCATTCTTACAACCCATTATTTCCTTTTTAATTATACTCGGCTATTTTTAATACCGCGTTTTAATTCCACACTTAACTTTTTATTTGAGGAATATAAAATTTTAATTATGGCTCGATTTTGTAATTAACATGTTGATGTCTCATCTTCACTCTACTTATTACACACAATAACAGTTCCAAATTGAAGCCGTGAACTTCAAAACAATTTTAATGGCCAATATTTTCCTTTGGATACAATTTACCATATCGCGAATAAAGTTCACAATTTACAATATCTCAAAGAATCCGATTTGTAATTTTTATATTTTCTATATTTATATCATTCATATTAATAAATATTTAGATACAATAATGATGAATAGAATGTGTGTAAACTACAAATACACACAACATAAATACTAACATTAAGTTAATATATGACTTGGATTGGTAAACTCATATTTAAAAAGTAACGTTATATATATATAGGATTAGCTATACATAAATTGTATGGGAAAATCCCAGAGAAATGATCAAAAATTGGGGAAAATGATATAATAAAAATATTCTGGTTTAATTGAGCATAAAAATAAAGTGTAACTATAGTAAAGTTAAATCGTGTTGAAAAATGATTTTGAAAAAGTGCAAAAAATCTCCCCGTCTGGGAATCGAACCCAGGTCTCCCGCGTGACAGGCGGGGATACTTACCACTATACTAACGAGGATTTGATGTTGAGTCTTCCTCTCAAGTTCCTTCTTCTCTTTCCAGCCGGTTCCAGTACACATGCTCGGGATTCCATCAACATGTGCGAATGTCAAGTTGTCAAGGCAATTTTGCATGTATTTGGAATTTACTTACTTATTATGTTTAAACTTGTTCCTATAGAATTTTCCATATATTGTATACACCATATATTGTATATTCCATGTATTGAATATATATTTATGTGTAAACGGTAGTCATTTCATTTATTCTCAAAAGGTATTGTATTAATGAATGTTAAATATCGAATAGTAAATGAATAGTATTGTAAATATTTCATAGTGTTTAATGTGAATTAGAATGGGAATCATTTCCCATAGTGTTTATGATTTCCCATTGGTTTATTTTGTAAAAGGAGTTTAGTATAGTTAACCATAGCTAAGTATGGGAGTAGAGAAATGTTTAATTTGAGGTCCATCGGTGTAACGAGGTTCTTATGAGTGTTGTGATGAATCCCCAATTTCATTCATAAGACCTGAGAGAAATGAGCCGAGATTGGGATCGTGATGTTGAGAAGAAGTGAATGAGATATAATTTACAACCGACTTCATCTCCACATTCAAAATCAGCAGGAGGAATTTTCTCAAACCCATATCTTTTTTTAATTCTGAATCAGCTCAAAAGTTAATTGACTTATTCGCTTATCTCTTCATTACACAGAACTCAAGCACTTCTACTGTACTTCTCCAACACGTCGTTATATCTTCTATCATCCATCTAACGACTTTCATTAAATTCTCCTATATTACGTAGCATAATATTCCCGTCATATACATATCTGTATTTTCATATGAACTTTATATCTTTCATATCTTTTACTTATATTTTAATATACTTATTTTAACGAAATGTAATATATACGAAGCTATGTATTATAATTTTTAATGGGTTGATACGAACAGAGTAATAATTTAATAATGTATATACCTAATATATATGACCCTGTATAAATTTATATATAAATATATTTTTATATAGAGAGAGTAGAGTGTATGATTAAGAGAAAAAAGTATTGTATATAATATTGTACTGAAGTTTGGGCGTATATTTGCCCATTTAACAATTTTCAATCACGATCCCATCGTCTTTAACTCATTTAGACCCATTTGCTCCCACGAAGTAAGAAGTTTAAAGGAGAGAGATGAAGAAGCCGCCGCTTTTACAATTCTTATCTTATCATCAGACCAAATAAATAATTCCGAATGCTTTCTTATATCAAAATAATCCTCATACATTTCATACATTTAAAAAACACGAAGCTATAGGGAATTAACTATTGTAAGTCTTTAGATATTTAATGATTTATATAGATAAATATAGGCTAAGGAACAATTAGTGTTACACTATATATCGTAATATGTTGGTATCGTGCAAGTAAGAACTGTTTTAACGTATGTGGATATATACTCTGTACATGTATGGTATGTAGGTAATTTTATATATAGGTAGGTGTGTAATTTTATATGTAGTGTATGTAATTTATAGTTTTCTATCTAATTGTAGTAAGCACGATGAAGTTATTTTCCACACATATTTACAAAGGATTAAATGAAGTTTAAGTTCTCGATGATGATTTGATGATGATGATGATGGTTTTAGGTTGGAGGTATACATTGAGTAGAAAGTGGTTCGAAGGGCCAATTTAATAGCGATGAGGGAAAGATAGGAATTTTTGGTTGGAGCAATTGGGAGGATTTTTGTATTTAATCCGCTGTGGATATCTTTCGGCTATATCTGCCACGGCCAGTTCACTCGCTCCCATTAATTACGGAAGAAATCTGGTAGTTTTACATCGCACGGAGAAATTCGATTTCTCTTAACATTTTACAACTCCATTTGAGTTCGGTCGGGCAAATTAAACATTTTTCATTATTTTCATACATTCCACATGTTTTGCATTTACCATTTTATTCTTCTTGACCATTAAATCTCTGTACATCAAAGGAATCTAACGATCAGATCTGATGCATCACATCCTATGCATTTTATAATCTTATTTATCTAAAGAATTTAAAGAAATTTGATGAGAATTTAAAACATGAAGAAATTCATTAAAGACGAGAAACATAAAGGAATTTATTAAAGAGTTTAAAAACTCATTTAAGGAGATTTAACCATGGTTAAAAAATTAACTATAGTAAATGAAAGTCATTTAAATATGAAAAAACCCTTTTGTTAAATTAACCACAAAACGTATAAATTATGAATTTATTATTTTTTGTGTGTAGGAGTGAAGCATTTTTCATTTTTAATAGTATAATTATTGTATTAGCAATTATTCATAAATTGGTTAAAAAAATAAAAGCGTTTAAATTCTTTAATTGTTAATTTTAGTAAAAGTTTTTGTATTTATTTGATGGGTGTTTTATGGGTTCATAGACAGGTAGGTTGAGGTTCTGTCCATCCTCGATGAACTTCTTGGTTCTTCCCCATGTCTCACTTTGAGGTTTCGCCCTTGAAACCAAAGGAAGCGCATCAAATCTATGTTGACTTTAACAATCAATTACGGAAAACTGCTCAGCCGGGAAACCACCATTAAAATCAAAATACTCGCGTCTTTTATCTCACACAAATTCTTTTGAGTCTCTTATGGAATAATATCAATAATGTTACACCCATTCTTTCAAAAGAATCTCTTTCAAACTTTTATATTTAAATATCTAAACAAAACACACAACATATCCATATTATACCATATCTATATTTTATGTATACTGTAATGTATATGTAACTGTATATATGTGTTGTACTGTACTATACATGTAGGATACATGTAATGATTTTATACTAATCTTATACACATCTTTCTCGTGTCTCTTTTTGGACACTTTGTAAATCATCCTCCTATTGTATTCAACCTCGCCCATTGTTCAATTTGACCTTTTCCGCATCATTGGCGAAATAAAGGCATAAGAATGGACACCTTGCTATAATAATCCTTATTATACACATTATGGTACATATTCAATTCACAAAGAATATTCATGAACATTCGGCCCTTATTAATATAACAGTAAAAATGAATGAATAAAGAAAAGTTCGTTTTAAGGAAATTTTTCGATAACAGTTCCTCAGTGTCAAAAACTGAATAATTAATTTTTATTCATTATTTCAAACATTTATCAATTGGCATGTTAAGTTTAACAACTTTTAAATTCGTAATCTTAAAACAATAAACGAAAAGTCACTAACTATTAAAAATTCCCTAAAATTTATTAAATTAAAAAATTTACAATTAAAATCATTGGAATTGTAATTATTGAAAAACTTTCCTTCGTACCTGTATTTAATTATTAATTTTTATTAATTTAAGTATTAAACCCAAGTCGATTGATTTATTGCCTTGTTAAATTTAATTTAAAAGGATTTAAAAAGAGTGAACAAAATGAAGGGAATCGGAATTGAAATGGGTTGGCGGAAAAGTGAAAAACTTTCCAAAATCGTGTGTGATTTGGCGAGTCGTCGACGCCCTCAAAAGGATTCGACCGTTTCGGCCTCCAATTAGCTCTTATTAATTACTCAGACGATCCGGTGGAAAGGAAAGACACACACAACCTACTTTAATCCTAAAACACTTTGACCATACATTTCCTATATAAATCCATATAAATCCTTATAAATTCCTCATTCGTATAAATGTGTAATATAATCCTTAATTTTTTATATTATATTGTAAACAAAACGCACTGACAGATAATATTTCAATTTTTCAATATCATTTCATATCTCGTAAAGGAAGTTTGTGGGAAGTCCAACATTTCCTATTAAAATGCGTGCAATTTTATAATAAAAAGGAATCTAACAAATCTTTTGCCAAATGCTTAAATTGTATATATAAATAATATCTTGTGGGATTTTAAGTATAAGGATCGGAATAATTCCCTATAATTTACTCCGCTATGATTCACAACCTAATCTTTCTCATTGCATGATTCATGAAGCCCCAAAAGGTAAAACGTAAAGGTAAAAGTAATAAATTTGACATTAATGTGAAGAATGTTAAATGTTATGAATGGAAATCTTGTAAAGTAAATGGTTACAAGTTAAGGAGAAGAAATGCAAACGATGGTTTTAATAAATACAGGGAAGGTATATAGGGAAATGAAAAAAGCGAGGATTACAGGAATTGAGTAAAATGTCAATTGGGTCTTCAAAGCTCCACTTGACCTCACAGGAACTCTTTACCTGAAAACTCCAAGTGAAACCAACCGTTTCCATCAATTTATATCCAAACTATAGAAAATGTATAAAACTATACAAAACATACAAACTTTGCGATTTAACATTTTAATGCAAAAATCATTTCTGCATAAATAAATTATAAATTATAGAAAATTCTATAACTGTATTTATTTTATTCCTTTAAACTCCATTTTACTTTTAACAAAATAATAAATGTACAGATAGTATTTTAGAGTTATTGTATAATTTATATACCAATTGCATATATATAAGAAATATCTTTAAAATTTAAATTATATGATTTATTTGAGAATTTATAAGACAATTGAGTTACGCATTAAATTGTAAGAAAAGGACAAAGAATCGGCTTTCACAAAAAGACACTTTTAAGTCTTTTTAACGTGAATCTCCAATTTCCCATTTGATTCAATTCAAGTGGATTTGACATCAACTTCCTCATTGTTTGACTTTCAGAGACATTCGAGTGGTTGGGATAATTTATGTGTGTTTTTAAATGACGTCTGTCGGGTTTTGATTGTTCTTTATTTCAAAGTTCATTGAATTTCACTTTCTACTTCTTTCGTGTTCGTGTCCACGGTGACAGAAACGAAGTTCAAGAAATCCTTAATTGAACTCGTGAGTTCATGGTAAGACTAAAACACGGGACCACCACAGTTTAACACAATAATTGGAATTGAAACCATAGTCACTTTTAACTCACTTTATTACCTTTACTATTAACAGACTATATAAAGCTATCTTGTAACTATTATTATAATAGAGTATATCTTGCTACCTTGCTTCTTGTAGCTAGTTACCTTAAATACATTATAAATTTTTTATACATTTCTTTATACATCTTTTAAACCATGGCGACTTTGTAAAGTTCATTGAGTCCAATATGGTTCACTTAAAGTTTATATTAAAAACAACCATCACAAATTACGTTTCTCCGCCGAAGGAAATTCAAAGGAAAAAGTTTCAGCCCCGGAAGGAACAATTAATTCAAAGTCGGCGCATTTCAGCCGCATTTTTCATGTTGAAGGAATTTCTTTTCAATTTCTTTTCCAATGGGAAAAAACATGTGAACCCCAATGTGTCATACATTTTAACATTTAATAGGAAAATGAGTAAAAGTGGTCTCAATAAAAGTTGAGTAATGTCCACAAATGTCTAATTACTCAATGCATAAATACATAAATATTCACAACATTATTCTTACTCTGTTTACTCATACATTTCTAAAATTATAAGTATGTCTAGTTTACTTATAATTAGAGGATGCATACTTAAAAATAATCAATGCATACATAAATATGAATATTATATGCAGACACATTTAACACAGAAGTTATGTTGTAAATATGAAAATTATATGGTACATAGTACATACATACATATGCATACATTTGCCAGATTTTAAGTGCACCTGTGAATATTTTAAAAGTCTTAAGATTAAAATAAGTAAACAAAGTAAACATGAAGAAAAAGTGTTTTGTTTCTCTTTCTTTGTATTTGTTATGGACTTTTGGGAAATTGTAATGTGAAATGCATATGGGAAGTGTGTGGTTTAAGCGGTGGAGTCAACAAGTGCCATTGTACAACGTCAAATGGTCTACCGCCCAATTAACCTCACCTTTACTATTAAAACTAAACATTCACAATTAACACAAATGTAGTTATATCCTTATGCTTAATACATATGTAACACTTACATATCTTTTACACGTATTCTCCCATGTGGGTCTGATTTAAAGAAATGTTCCAAAGAGTGAAACCACGATGGGATGAACTGGGAAGAGGAAGTTCATTTTATTTTATTCTCATTGCTCCCTCAATTGAAACATTTTTAAGACATCTCACAAGTCCTTATGGGAGTTCTTTTGAATTCCTATGTCAATCCACATAGGAGAATTGTTATCATTAACCACAAATGTTTTTTATAATCATATTTGCTATTTTGCAATTGCACAATTATTTCCTTAAACCGCAAAAGTTCCAATTTGCCTCCAAATTATCAAAAATCTCATAATCAGGAAATGGCTAAGAAATTCATAATAATAATGCGCATAAGAAATATTATGCTCATTATAAGAAATCTATTTAACCTAAGATTAAGTAATTCATATACAAATACAATATGCATACATATTACAGATATAATATTGTTTTTATAAATGTTCACAGGAAATATTTTATATTTTGGAAGTTTTGTGATATCTCGATTTTTTACAAGTATTTAAGCGGAATTAGATTGATTTCATGAACTAAATACTTGTGATGTAAAAAACGGTGGTTGACGGGAAAGGCATAGATCATATTCAATTTGATCCACCTGTAAGGACTGAATGGTTAAAGTTATGAACTTCACTTTCAGATCTCTTTTGAGATTTGTGTGCCTCTGGGGGTTGTCGCAGACGCCGCTACCCGACACAATTCCCCACATTTCCACCCTCGGCCTTTGGTGAAGTGCCGGGAGCGATGGAGGAAAAGAATCCCCACCAATCACCAAAAGAATGTCAAAGTCCTCCTTCATTAAACACAACACCTACTACTAACTAACATTAACATTAGGTATATGACTAATATTAAATGAACAACCTGCAGAAGATCCTTCCTGAGTGATGATGATTCAATCAGACAACCATTCTCATTATAAACCATAAATTAATACAATGAGCTGACAGAAAATGTCTATTTATATTCCACACTTTAATGCTCCTCTCTAACTAACCTTAAGTATGGGTTTTGCATTTTACATGATTTTTACACTTTATACACAATATACACATCACATAAGAATCATATAAGATATTTATACATACACTTGAAATTTACAATATATATACAATGTTAATGTATAGATATAGTTTAAGTACATTGTCTAATTACACTTGCATTATACTAACAGGTAATTATCATTATAGGTACATCTATTGGTATTCAGCTGGATTGCATTTAGTCTTAACACTTTGCAAATATGAACCATCAGTTCATTTTATTGGTCCAGAATCTAAAAATATCAATTGAGCTTTATCTGTGGATCTTTTGTATTTGATACGAACATTATCTCTTTATTGAATCATTGAATCCAACAATCTTTTAATTAATCAGATAATTATTAATTATTGAAGGTTATACGGGATATTTTTTATTTTGATTGACAGAAGAATTTATTAACTTTTAAATAAATCCGGTGCTAAATATCAGAAATGGAATATTGGAATATAACAGCTTAGATATAATATAAATAATATAATGAATGATTTACAAAATCAAAATATGATTAAATGAATTTTTTGAAAAAATATTTGAATTTGAGATTTTTACACTTTCATTTTTGGATTTTTAAATTAATTGCCAATTATTCATTTTTTCCATATATTGAACTGTAAAAGAGAAATTTTAATATGAAAATGATTAAATATTCTTTACTTTTAATTCTCCGTTTTTATTAACACTTTAAATCATGTTTCATGTTTTTAAAATTCTCTTTAATATGATTTATCCCCTTTTTAATATTCATTCATATTTTTCATTATTCATTAACCCTTATTGGATTTTTTGAAGCAATAAATCTCCCTTTTATAGACAGATTAATAAAAGGGGAATTTGTTGTAAATAATGAAGGTTAATAAATAATGAATGTAAAAGCATGAATTCCCATTGTGAGTTGTTCGTTTGAGTGTTCGGAGTTGGGTGAGTGATTTGGACCACTTTGTATATAAATATCATATAGAGTTCTTCTCGACCCGCTGCATTCTTTTAGTGGGCCACCTCTCATTTCGTACATGGCCATTGGCCAAATCCAAACTCCTTCCACCTGTGCAAAAGATACATGAAGTTATCCTTAAACAACTCTTACCTGAGATTCATAAGCTTTTATTACCACAACTTCCTTTTACATTACAAAAACTCCCAAGTCGGATTTAAAGAGTTGGCTTAAAGAACACACGTCTTCATTCATCTTCACATTCGTTTAAACTTCTTTAAACCAAGGAGGAAATCTTCACAATGGGAACGTTAATTCATCCACGCATTAAAGGAACAATTAGGAAAATATGGTTTTTATATGTTTAACCATACTTATACACTTTAACACTATTAATCCTATACCTTATTTATCCTTTAGTATGTTACACACAAATACCGATATGTGTATAATATAAATAAATATGTAGTATATATTACTATATAAGTTTAGTTGATATGTTTTTTATATTTTATAAAGCTTAATCAAGTTTAACAACCTTTAACTATTTTTAACATTAAAGATGAGAGTTGGATTTAAAGCTAGCAAAATAATGTTAAAAATTTGTAATGTTAATAATGTATGAAATGAATAGGAATGGGTTAATAGCTAAAACCTGTTGGATGTTTTTGATTCAATTGAATGGAACGTGTTGAAGTTAAAATTTCTTTAATTCTCCCAATGGGATAAATGTGAAAATAAATAAATAATTTGCTTCACTTGAGCTAAATCCAAAGAGATTTAGACATCATGAGATCTTCAATTTTACATCTATATATAAAATTGACCTTAATTCCTTCCTTGCTTTAAGAATGAACAAATCATAGCTTGAGATCAATTTCTGCATCTCATCATCAAAAACATTAATACGGAATCTGTATAGGATATATACCATATTCTGTATTCGTATTAATATTAATATCTGTATATAATATTGTATGTATTATAAATGAAATGAATAATGAAAATTTGTAATGGTAAACTTTATACAATATAAATAACGCAAAATATATTCAAATGTATACATCGTAAAATTTAGTATATAGAGATCTTTAAGATTATTTAAGATCATTGAATTCCAGTGATAAGAAAATGCATTGTTAGATATAAATGATATGAAGATGAAAATGGTTCTAATAAACTTTCTATGCGCTTCATTGCCCCCTTCATTTCAATTTAGTTCTTTTCAATTCTCATGAAGGATTTGTTGAAGAAAGAATTTGAAGAGCTGACTGACAATCAGATAAGGAAAAAGATTAATTTAGAAGGAAATTAAAGTTTTTTTAAAAATTGGTTTGATGATGTTCCCTGGTGGTTAGCAATTACAATTAGATGTTAGTAAAATATTATCTTCTTCCATTTAACTATGAATTTACCTATGAAATGAGACGCTTCCTATCTTCGCCCCATTTTTGCCAATTTCCGTAATGTGCTCGAAAACTTTGCAAATTCACAAGTCATTCTGGGTCTTATGAAAATGCATATGAGTAGATGTGAGTTCTTATTAGCTCCTTTATTAAAGAATGGTGAAAAATAGCGAATTCGCGTGTTTGTGAAAATATCCTTTCTTAAGAATTTTCCTTATTTGGGTCTTCATTAAAATTTAATGAATTCCTATAAAATGATAACTGTAATAAAGATTATAAATTTTAGATTTTATTAACTACATTAATCTGTAAATGAGCCATACAATTTTCATACAATATATTACAATTACTATATACATGTTAGTAATATTTACGATATTTATATTAAATAATTTTGTATTTATTCAATATAATATTCAATATTTTGATAAGTAGTTATTATAGGTATATGATATATGTAATATGGTAACTTAATGTATATATTGTACATATTGTAAATATATATGGTATGATTATTATTGTATAAATATTTGTACAAGAATGATCATGAAAGAAGGTTGTGTTTCTGTAAAGGTAAGTTTCGTTCTTTTTGTCCTTTGACGAGAAGATGAGAAAAATGATTTTTTCTCACGGAGATGTTGAATGGATTTTTTGTCTCATTCTCACAAGTTGTATGATGAATGATGAGGTTTGACGGAGGGAGTCAATTTACTTGTTACATTAAACTAAAATATCATAGGGATTATATCAATATTCCAAGTTCTCCCATCTCCACCAAAAGCTTTTCCAAATGAGAAGAAGAACGATGTGAATTGGAGAACGAGGCTTCGTTTTCTCCCAACATTTCACTAAATCACTTTTGCCCCACTTTGAACAACCAAATATTTATTTATTTTACTCTTATTCTATTTAATGCTCAATTCTGTCAAACTTTTTCTGATAGTTTCATGTAAAGCCTTACCATAAATAAATTACAAATTCATATTCAATTTCATTTAATTTTTAATGTAATTAATTTGTATTAATGATAAATACATACACTATTAAGTGAAAATTGTTTTACTTTCTTAAATGCATTTATCTAAATGAAATTTGTTTAATGTTAAATATTGGAGAATAATTGCATGATGTATACTTTAGCTCGAAATGATATTATGCATTTCGTGCAAAGGAGTTAATTGAATATTAAATCTATTTAACTTTAAGAAACTTTACAAATAAATGTCTAAGTATTTAAAATTTTCATTAATATAAAAAGAGCGAAGCCAACAAGCCAAGCCTTGTACTTAATAAAATTTAAATAAAAATAATAAATTTTATCCCAATTTATTTGAAATAAAAAATGAATATTTTAATTGGTTATTTTTATATTTAATTTTCTATAATGATATATTTAATTATAATTTAATTATAATTAATTATAATTCCAAATCAGTCCAATTAATAAAGTAATTTTACCAAATGTTCATAATTGCCATATTGAATTATTAAAATGGTTTTCTCTTTTTGATATAGCAGATGACATTAGTGCACTTCTTCATTTAAATTATAATACAGTAACTTTTTACACATTCTATGTTAAACAAAATCAAATATGGGGATACAATGATAAATATAGAATAGAAAGATTTTCCATTTCTCGTGTACATCCAAATAAGTTCAATTATTGTGTAATGTTTTATACATCAAATCTAGTTGTAAAGCATATTCACGAGTTTCTTAATTGGATTTATTTTACAAAATTGTATTTAAGGTTTAAAGCAAAATTCTATTTTGTTTTTGTGGATAAAAATCGACATTTGAACCTTAAAATCGACTTTCCAGAAAATAATTTTGTAACAGAAATTGAAATTTTAAATAATTATCAAAATAAACTTTTGCAGTTTAATATTGGATTGTGTTTTATTTTCAATAGTCGAAAACTCATTGGGGTTCATTGTTATTTTTGTCCTGCAAAAAATAATTTAGTACTTGGTTCACCAAATTTATTAAAAAATTTAACTGATTTGATTTCATTTAATAATAAAGTAAATGCAAATGGATATTTGAGTGTGTTTTTTGCATATTTTAAAAATATTAATGATATTCATAACTTTTTTATTCAATGCTCTAATTTAAGAGAATTTTGCTTGCCTGAATATCGAGTTTATTTAATAATTGCACAAAAAATCAATTTAACAATTTCATGTGTTAAAAATGAATATTCCTATGGTTATATAACGTATCTACTAACAGGAAAGGTTTCCAATACTTTTATTCATCCAAATAGAGAAAGTTTTATTTATTCAATGGGAAATCAAATATACCATTCAGATGTTGAATACAACCTTGTTTATTCTGTTTATAATAAGGAATTAGAAAATAACAATTGGTCAATCTTAACAAATGCGTATGATTTGTCATCCTGGATTTTATTCATTTTATCATTTTTTATTTTACTTATTTTAAGTTTAATAAATAATAAAAGAACAAAATTATTTAATTCAATTTATAATTTAGGAAAAGTGTTAGAATCAATCATGATTAATTTATTTGATATTTTGCGATTGACCTTGAGAACTAGTGGAGTTCGAGATGAAAATTTCACGAAATTAATGTGCTTATGGGCTTTGGTTTTACTAATTTTTAGTTTTTATTATGAAGCAATTATTACATTAAATTTGACAGTTCCGTTACAACCCTTCTCAGAAAACAATATGAGCCGATTGTTCGATAAAGGCTTCAAAGTTTTAGAATTAGATCCCTCGAATAATCTTTATGTCGCTAATAATATATATAATTTATTTATTCTAAAAAACTGTCCATTTTCTTATAACTACTCAAATTGTTTTATAGTGAGTGGATTAAATCAATATTATAATCCGCTTTCAGATTATTTTGTAATGGACAAATCAATGCGTTTAATTGTTAATAATCCAAACAAATTAATGATATTTGTTAGAGAGAATTCTTTACAATATTTTAAATTAATAAACAGAATTTTATATTTAAAAAAATTTAAATTGTGGATTAATATTTCTGAAAAAATTAAATATGTTGCTTGGTCTAATTGGTTATTTATTGGACCTTACTGTGATCAATTTTACAATATTTTCAATTCCTTATTTTCTACTGGGTTAACTCAATTACTTTATAAACATGGTGATAGCATCGAAATATTTATTAGGCAACTTCAATTGTTTATAGCAGAGGGAAGTGATGATTTAAATATTAGATTGTACCAAGATTCTCTTGTTAAAGATGAGGAAAGGCCTATAATGTTACAATCACATGTAATTTTTGCTTTCAAATTATATCTTCTTTTAAATCTAATGGGATTTATATTTTTCGTAATTGAAAATTTTATTTAATTTAAGAAATTAAATTTGTAATGGATACCATATACCTGTATGTACAGGTATGGTTTAATTGTGAATAAATTTTTGTGAATGAATGAGATCAAATTTTGAACATTTCCTTTTTTATTAAAACATTGTTTTGGATGACTAAAATCATAATAAGTTATTATCAATTTGTTACACATTGAATTGATTTATATGCCACAGGTTGAAGAAATCCCAAAGAATTGGATCCAAAAGAGGCTGTAAAGGAAACCTAATTTTATAATTTAATATTGATATTGATTAATTATATACATAATATGAAAGTATAAAACATTAATTACGTGATATTGGTTTAATTTCTTAGCATTCAAACATGGTATACAAAGACATTCCATGTCAAAAATTAATTGAATATTAAATTTATTAATTCAAATATGTAAGAAAAGTTCAAATATTGATTTTAAAACTTAACAACTAAAAGTTATTCATAGTTTAATTTTCAGGTATGAAGCAGTCTTATGATTATATCAGAGTTATTTAACGAATTAATTCATTTAAATCCAACTTACTAATTGTAAGTTAGTGATGATGATGAAGGAAATTTTATTTAATCTCTATCGATTTCATCTCAGATTTTAATAATGAAATATTTGTTTATTATTTTGATTAAAATTACTTTAGGGATCTCAATCCAAATAAGACCAATTAGTAAAATAATTTTACCAAATGTTCATAATGGCCATATTGAATTATTAAAATGGATTCCTTACTTTGATATAGCAGATGACATCAGTAAACGGCTTCATTTAAATTATAATACAATAACTTTTTATGAATTCTATCTTATACAAAATAATATATGGGGATACAATTATAAATATAGAATAAATAGATTTTCCATTTCTCGTGTACATTCGAATAAGTTCAATTATTGTGTAATGTTTTATACATCAAATCTAGTTGTAACGCATATTCACGATTTTCTTAATTGGATTTATTTTAGTATCGAAATATTTATTAGGCAATTTCAATTGTTTATGGCAAAGGAATTTGATGATGATTTTATTAACTTATTGCATAAAGATTCTCTTGTTAAAGATGAGGAAAGGCCTTTGATGTTACAATCACATGTTATTTTTGCTTTCAAATTTTATCTTCTTTTAAATCTTTTATCTATTTTATTGTGAATAAATCTTTGGCAATGAATGAGATCAAAATTTGGACATTTTTTTTATTAAAACATTGTTTTTAATAATCCGTGATCGTTTTCTGCTTAAAAGTATAAGTTTTAATCTGATGGTTTTTATTAAATATGATATAGTACGTATCTCTTTTCTCCTTCCCGTTCTTCACAAAACTCAACCCCACCCGTCAACAAAAACATTCACAAAAGGTATTTAGAGATATTAATTTTAAATTCCCCATGCAAAGTATTGCTGCAGCCGCCAAAGCTCAACTTGCTCAAGCATGACCATGAAGTTCCAAGAATGTTCGGTACGGGTACAATAAAGGTTAATTGGGTTTAACCCTTAGAATTATAAATCCTTATTTAAGGATTAAAAATAAAGGCTATTATAGGGCATGAATGGGGTCACCAAATAAATGGCTTATGGATATGGATACTGTGATCTATTTTACCATATTTTCAATTCCGATTAACTATGGCAAAGGACTTTGATGATGATTTGGTTAATAAATTGTATAAAGATCCTCTTGTTAAAGACGAGGAAATGCCT
Source organism: Neelides folsomi (assembly GCA_034687125.1). Classification (NCBI taxonomy): domain Eukaryota; kingdom Metazoa; phylum Arthropoda; class Collembola; order Neelipleona; family Neelidae; genus Neelides; species Neelides folsomi. The sequence continues at coordinate 27,858 of JAQGBZ010000536.1, forward strand.
TTGATGCTACAATCTCAATATGAAACGAAAATATAAAATAAGTTGTTATTTAAATAATAAAAGAACTTTGAATAAAAATTATAGTTTCATTTTTATTTATTAATCTTCAAAACATGTTTATTAAAAGAAGAGTTCACTTTATGTATGTAATATGTTTGAATAATAAAGGCTTTATTTAGTTTATATACCTTTTACATATTAATACTTTATTGTATTATCTGCTACAGATACATATCTTAACCATTTTATTTTAGCACGATTTAAAAAAGACATTCCTAACCAATTAATAATTTGTTAAACATTTTAAACCATTAACTTTCATAAACATAAGATATGTCTCCATTTTTCCTAAAGTCCGAATTGGCTTCAATTTCATTTCCGATTTTTGATACAGCACAGACGACCGACGAACCAATTCTGTAATCGCTAACATTATGGCCCAAATTTTTCAACCCATCTATTAGCTCCTGTTTAAAGAATAAATCAATTCAGTTAAAATGTTAAACGCAAAATCAAATGTTAAAAGCATGCATTTAATTATACCAATAAGATAATATAGTAAAAGTTACCTATATAATTACAATTGCTATTTAAAGCTTAAACCTGTGATTTATAAAAGTATTTAATAAAACTTACACTTGAAATTGTTTTCTCCGCTGTTAATTCCATTGGATATAATTGATGGTGAATTCGTGAAGAATTGACAGCTACGGCCAAATCATTCCCGAGCCAAAGATTCCTCAAAGTAACAAAGGCCGTCGCTGTGGTGATTCGTGTCCCTCCAGCCGCCCCAATGGCCAACCGAACTTTCCCATCTGAATCCGTTATTATTGCAGGAGACATCGAAGAAAGCGGCCGTTTCCCAGGTTTAATAAAATTGTTATGCGAGGGAGGAATTCCGAAATAATTAACGATATTCGGAGCAGAGAAATCATCCATTTCATCATTGTAAATAATCCCAGTACTTACAGATCGAATTAAAGCGCCAAAACTGAAAATAATTACAAGTTACAAATTAATACCGTGCCGAATCAAAGTTATAAATTGCGATAAATCCTAAATCTCGCGAGCGTTATTCTGAAACAATAAATGCAATTTATTATTCAAGTACAATTAATTAATTAATTTAATTTAATAGAATTAATTTAAACAGTAGAATCATAATTTTAAAAATGCTGCCTATTTGGCTTACTATAAATTAACGGTTGAAGTAACGGAAATGGCCGATCCTTCCGGTCCAATCATTGACAAATGCGCAGTTCCGTGATCTTCTTTCATTTCAAAATCCCCTCCATAATAACTTCGCGTATTAAATGTTTGGCTGTCAAGGATCATGGCACGGATTTTTTCAATGTAAGCGTCGTCGGTCAAATTCGTCACGAGCTCATTGACCGATTGCTTAATTGAGAGATCGAAAGGATCTCCCAGAAAAGATCTTTTGGCATAGGCATGTTTGAACACTTCGGCTAAACGATGATGATACAAAATGGATTCTTTTTCATTATTCAAATTTGGCGGCCCGGTTTCATTGAAAAATACTGACATGGTTTTTAACATGAAGGCCAAAAGAGCGCCACTGCCAGGTGGCGGAATTGTATGAAGTTTCATATTCCCGTAAAGGTCAACTTCGACTGCTTTCGTTTCCTCAACACTGAAAAATTAAAATAATTTTAAATAAATAATTAGCTTTACACTTGTAAAATTCTAAATTTTTAATTTAAATAAATTAATTCAAATTAATTTTATAATGAAATTAATTAATTTAAATTAATCATTATTATTTTAATCGGAATTTTTTTTATATTACTCGTAAGTTCGCATGTCCTCCATTGTAATAATTCCTCCCATCTTTTTCAAATCGTTAACAATATCCCTGGCAACATCTCCAAGGTAAAATTCATCCCCGCCGAGATTTGAATTAGCAATTCTTCTCAGCGTATTTGCTAAATCAGGTCTTTTCATAAAAACTCCTTCTTTGTAAACGTCTTTGGTCACCGGATCAATGTAAATGTCCATTGTTGGTTGTTTGATTAAAAGTTCTCTCACAGTTTTTAAAGCCAGTGCTTGATGTCTCGTCACATGAAATCCATTTTCCGCAATTTGAATCGCCGGTTCGAATATTTCCGCCCATGAAACCCCTCCGCCATATTTTTTATAAATGTGCCAGTAGCCTTTCATTTCACCGGGAACCGCCACAGCCAAACCTCCATATCGCGGCAAATTACTATCGTTTCCGAACATACTGCGGTTTGAGGCCAACGGGGCCGTTTCCCGGGCATTTATAATCACAGATTCTTTCGTAGTCGCATTATATATCACCATGAAGAAACCGCCGCCAATTCCCATGCTGTGGGATTGAATGACTCCCATGCAGAGCAACGTGGCAATTGCAGAATCAACAACATTTCCTTTCTTGTATAAAATGTCCCTAAAAAATTAATGTAAATTTGATTATTTTCATTATAAAAATATTTTAATATTTAATTTAAATAATTATTATTTTATTTAGTATTTAATTGCATACCTTCCAACATCTGCACATTTTGGCGCATCTGAGCTAAGGGCAGCAAGTGGGATTTTGTCAGTCAGTGCATTTGATGAATGCAAACGCCAGACGACAATTCCGCAAATTCCAACAATTAAAAATAAAACGACCCCCATCCAAACAGAACACTTTCGGGTCCTAATAAATAAATCACAAGAGTTTTTAATTCAATCAATTAAACAAATCAATGTTAAATTCAATCCAAATCTACTAACATATTAACCCTAAATTAATAAAAATAGTTAAATTAATTTACTTCATTATAAATACTATAAGTAGTACATTATGTATTAAATATTATATTATTAAATGTTATATTTAGTATAACATTGTTTAAATATCAAACAATGTTAAGACTAATTTATTATTATTAATTATAAACTATTACAAATAGCTGAAATAACATGAGCAAAAAACATCACCCATCTTAAGCTTAAATTAACAAAACACAAATTTTTCAATAAATATATAATTGGAAATTGAAAAACAGAAAATGATTAAAATTCAATTACCTGATTGCCATTTTAATTCAATAATTAACTAAATTAACTAAAATAAATGCTGTTAAATGTTAAATTTTGTGGCGTAGAAAGCGTTGGGAAGAATAAATGAAATCAGATAGGTGGGGAATTTGATTGATTCCCAATCCCCACTGAAGAGATGTGAATTATCTGGTTAAATGCAAAGGCACTGAGGAAGGAGGTTCAATTCCAACACGGGTCAGAAATGAATCTACAACCAAAACTCCAAGTACAAATAACTCCATTATAAATTCTTGTAAATGCTATACATTATAAGTGCTTATACTTTGATTACCATCATGACATTGTAAATACCTTGGCTATATAACATAATATACATACATATATTCATTCTCAAATTGAAACTAATGCTAATAGCTAATGTGTATACCAAACATAGTTAATGTTAGTTATAGAGCTCATCCTTCCTTCTACCTTTATTATAAAATCGTGTTCCATGAATTTCAATGAGCTTTATGTCTACTTGTATTTTGTATGGTATAGTATGCATATATTATATTGTAGACATAACCACATGCCTACGTAAATATGTATGTGTACATAGTTTAATATGTATATTAACGTGTATGGTATAATGTAAATAAATGGTTTAAATTATCCCCATCATGCTATAACTCACATGTCACATTCCCTATAATTTAAATGCAATGTGTATTTAAATATTGATCAACGCCGAGAAAAAATTGAGCTATTTTTGCATGTTGAATCATTGGATGAATGGCATGGCATAAAATAGACGATTAACCTTTCGAACTTATTAAGGTATGAAAAATTCAAAGAATGTAAGTTATGAGATATAATGTATTTATATAGGATATGCTTTTCAAACATTTTAGAGTTATTTTAACATATTTATATTTAACTATGATAATTATAAGGATGTTGGGATGTATAAATAAGAAATTATTTATTACATTGTAGATTATATACAATATAAAAATATCACTGGACTATAGAAGAGAAATATAAACATCCTTTGTTCTGTGAATTGAAAAGAAATTCTATTTATTTTGGTTCAATTCATCCGATAGCTTCGCTGCTTTAAGGAAAATAACAATATTATCAAAACTTCCTTATTTGATGTTTTGATAATGTAAAGGATAGTATATATTATAGTTATATATTATAAATAATTATAAATATAATAATTATATTATAAATATACTATATTAATATAGTTATAGGTAACTTATTGTATGGTATTAGTGTAATTGTGTAGAACATAAGCAAATTACAAATAAGAAGTCTGGTAATTTATGTGTATAGCAAGCCAGAAAGATCTTTAATTAATTTAAAAATAAAGTTCCCTATTCCACTAATACATATTTTCTTATAAGTGTTCATAATGTAGACAATTGTTGAAATTACTCAATGGGAACCTTTTCAAAATCAAGGATATCCTTGACCTTAAATTAAATATTAATATATATATAACATAGTATTTGTTGTTATTTATTATTATTATACCATAAATTTATTAGATCATATTTATAACTATATTTATTACACGCATTCATTACATCCATGTACATACTTACATTTGTATATCGCATGTATGCTATCTGTGCATTATAAGTTTACATTTTCTCTCTTTCGTGTTTCATCTAATAATTTAATGAATGTAATTTGTCGATTTAATACAACTAAAGTGACATTGATTTTGAAATGAAAAGATGAAATGTGCAATAAAATGCCTATGTAATTTGCTTTGTTATTTTTCACATGTTCCAATGCTCTAATTTGAATGATTAATGATTAGTAAAAATCGGGGTTAATCTTTTTAAATTGGCATTACTAGTAGCAAGTTCAAACATCCGGTAGTTATTAAGCCTTAATTGACATAACAAGTTAAAAGGTTTAAATTGAACACAATCATTGTAAAAATTGCCAAATTGAAGAAAAATTTGTTTTATTACATAATTAATATTGTATTTAAAACGAATACATACATACAATCTAATAAAGTATTAAATATTCTAAATTATTTATTTATAACATAAACAATAAAAAACTAATTTAAATCAACGATAAAGTAAGTACAGAATATTAATATATGAAACCAAGGCCTTCTGAGAATTTTGCAGTCAAAACCAGTCAAATTGCATTGATATTATAAAAAAGAATTAATGATGGTAAATCAGGTAAGTAGAGTCAAATTGTGTAATTAGTAATAAAGATTCTCCAGTAAAATAACTAGTTTTTATTTTTAAAGCTCCAAGAAAATATAAAAATTATTTTTTTGCAAAATACCAAGAGTTATTTAATGTCTCCAGTTTTATCCTTCAGATTATTCTCAATGCTTAATGTTTAATGAAACCAGCCTAGCAACATTCTTGAATCCCATTATTTCACTAATAGAATACATTTTTTGATTTTATGTTGTTTTAATTCATTATGTAATACTGCAATGCAAGGTAAATAATAATTTATATATAAACCAAAATATTGAATTTGGGAAACTTAAAAGCGAAATCCGCAGCTAAATGGTAACAGAGAATATGTATGCTATAATATTCTCATATTCTTATACTCATTTAGTCATATCGTACTTATATCATACCTATTCAGTATGCGGTATTGGTATTAATGACATGTTTGCAAAATAAATAAGAGGGTCTTAAAAATATTTATGTCATGGTGTTTTGAATTGATTGTTTATAAAATCGATTCGATTCGCATTTAATACCCAATTTCCATGCTTAAGATTTTTAAATGTAGGCTGTTTATGGATATTATAAAAGGTGTTAAGATTATCTTTTACAAAATATAAATAACTCTATTTCTGATACAGTTTATATTTCCGACAAAAGGGTTTTTCTTAATCCAACTTAAGTTTAACGACATCACGACCCTTTAAAGCTTTCACACCAAATATTTTACCAATATTAATTATAGAAACTTTCCAAAGGGTTTGTCTACAAGAATGAGTTATATTATTTATACATGGAAATATATCGCTTGGCCATTAACTGACTTTGGGTCTTTTATTTCATCATTTTTAAAATTAAAATGACATATATTATAAAAATCAAATATTATGATCATTTGAAGGAAAGAATTCGGAAGTAGGATTAAAGATAGTTAATTAGTTACTCTTGTTTGAAAGTTAGCTCTTGACTTCCCGCCATTAGATCATCATTTAGATTAACATTAGTTTTAAGTGTGATAGATATAAATTATGTTTAGCTCAATGTTGTTCTAAAAGGCGGGAACTCAAGAGCTGACTTTTTATCGAGAGTGCAATTGATTAAAGTTTAGTTTTAATAACTTAAACCATACATTAACATCTCCAAGGCATAGATTACCACACATGCATCGTTGTTAGTTGTTGAGTATAATAATGAATGTTGTCATTTGGGTGTTTATTTATTTTATTGTGAATATATTAAAAACTTGGCAACAAATGTTGGATACTTTTAAAGAAAAGCGCCATATAAAAAATATTGGATTACATTTTATTTTGTTATAGCATTCTCCATGTTCCATGTTACTCATAAAAATTGATGAGTATACCATATATAGTACATATACCCATGAAACATTCCAATATTGTAACAATATTGTATTTGTGTTGGATGTTGGATAGATATTGGTAAATTGGTATT
>JAQGBZ010000537.1:0-34475 GCA_034687125.1 Neelides folsomi
CATTACCATTGCCAAATGTTAAAAAATTGGTTAAAGATTAAAAGAGATACGAGCTGATTAAAAAAAGAAAGATACTTATGGCCCTCCCTGTATTTAATTAATTAATAAAATTGTGTTTAATTGATTAATTAAACTATATTTTTAAATCAATGAATAATTTGTGTTTTTAAATTATTGATTAATTTGTGTTTTTAAACAATGTAATATTAAATAGGTTTTTTTAAACATATCGTGTTTACATTGAAATCAACATTAATTTAATGTAGCAACTGTGAAGTGTGTCAATACTTGAGAGAGTTGAAGTGTGCCAAGAGAGCTTTGATAGTTATTTACATAATTACTCCAACTTCACTCTGAGCTCATTAATAATAGAGGAAGGAAGAGCGAATGTCGCACAGTTGTTACATAATGAATGGGATCATGTTAACTTCGCTAATTCTCCCTACGAGGAGATGTGCGTTTCATTAGAAAAGGAATGAAAGTTCACTATGAGCCCCAATGCTCCACTGCGACGTCTCTTCAATTCTAATTTATTTAAACCTATACTATTTAATCATCTTGACTCCATTTCATTAAAGGAAGTGAATAATTAAAACCCCTTTTATTTCCCTTTATTTCCATTCCTTACCTGTTCTATGTGCCTTAATCTCTGGAATCCTACAAGTTGAACTTTAACGGACCTTCAATGGTCATTTAATGAATTTGGAGATAATGAAAGTGGTTGAATTAGGGCAATGGGACGATGGCCCTCGTCGTCGCAGTTCTCCTTCCAAAGCTCACGATGCATCCAGCTGAGAAACGCGTCCATGTCATAATGATGGAAAAACAATTAGATCGGAGAGTGAGAAAAAAATTCTTAAAAAATCCAACTCACAAATTAACAGTTTGGGCTGAACTTTTCAAATAATAAATAACTTTCCTTTTAATTTACGAACCGAAATTGGGGAAAAAGAGATCACGTTTTCTTAAAACTCCGACGATGCCGTCGACGTCCCGACCTTCAAAACTTTCCTTTTTCTTACTGTAATTTAGTGTCTTCAGAGGCAGTTTTGGAAGTTGGGAGTTTGTTATTTGGTTGATTTCAAAAGGTTCTTCTTGGTTTGGATGTGTGTGAGTGTGTGTGAATGAAGAATGGGGAAGATTTCCTCGGATTTTCTTAAATTTAGTTTGTGGAAATTTATAAATGGTTTTCTCATATGGAATTCGTAGTTGAAGAACTCGGCGGCGAATGTTCTGCGGGAAACTTGGCTCATCTACAAGCACACGAAATTGGTGAAAAGAGTCAATCCCTCCAGAGTGCGAGCTCACCAGAGAAAGTTCCTCCTGGCCATCTACGCGTAAGAATTCCCATCCCTAACAATTCCCATTCAGCTCGTCTGACTCTTCTTCTTGCCCAGGCTCCGGAAAGTGAAAATGGACCAAAGAAAACTCATGGACAATGCGAACACCATTACCGACATGGCAAAGGTAAATGAATACAAGTTAATCACTCGTTTTATTTAAGATATTTGAATCCCAATAATATAAGATAACCAATTGCAGTAGCATTACATATAATTTATAACAGAAGAACAAAAATATTCTATGTAATTAAGATTCAATAACTTTAAAAGAAACTATTTTATTAAAACAATAAATGGCATTAAAATAAAAAATTTAAAGAGCGAGATAAAAGTTCTCATTTTCAATATTTATTAATTAATATTAATAAATATTGAAAATTAATTTTATTAATAAATTAATTCAATATAATTAAGAGATTTGTGACCTGACACATATCCTAAATAAATTCTACGTTTAAAGTTGACTTGAAACCGATTTTTAATTTCAAATCTCCCTACTTTTCGAAAAGAAGTTAATATTTTAATGATTAAAATGAGGTTTTTTGGGTCGTTTTTGTGATATTTCCAATTAAAATTCCAATGACAAAAAACTTAAGAAAACTTTCTTCTCATATTAATTTTTTCTGAAATCTGGGTGTTTTCTTGTTCTAAAACGGATTTTTAATTGCGAATCTTCCTACTTTCTGAAAAGTTCTGTTAACTTTAATGTTGGGAAAAAGCCAATATTCAGCTCATTTTGATTAAATAGTTACTGTTTTTTAATGTTTTGAATCTTAGCAGGATTTAGTAAACTATTAGAACAAATGTCTCAATTCCCTCAAATTTTTAAAAATCAACTCAACTCATTTTTACATCATTTGGAGTTAAAATTTTAAATTTTCTGCAGGCAAATATTTGATGACAATTTTACGTAAAAAATTTAATTGCAAATATAAATCTTATAAATTTTATAAAATATAAACGTTTAATCTTTGAAACTAGCAAGATTTGCCATTATAGGTAGTGAATTTCTGCTTGTGTGTTCGATATAGAATATTAAACCGAAGCTGTGAGACTTGGCTATTCTGTCCACGAGAAAAGGAGGATATTTTAATATACGGGGTCATGTAGTTTTATTCATTGTGAATTCTCTGGTGTATGCGGGAATAAGTGATTTATGCAGTGTGAGGAAAAGGAAAGTGAGGCGGCGGGAGACAGATTGGGAAGATGAGCTTTATGAACAATTTATGGGCCAAATGTCAAAAGTTGGGATATGAGCGGAGTTTTCTCAAATTAATCCACACTCTTTACAGACCTTCCCTGTCAAAATAAATTCACGTTGAAGGATTAGTTTTTCTCATACAGATTATACATACCATAATATACCATACACCATATGCGAATAGTAATTACACTATATGCCACATATCATAAAATCCCCTCTTTGGATCTCTTTGACTTTGGGAACTTTTACTATGCTTGTTCCATCTTTCACTTTTTTGAAGATTTATATAAGGATTCTTTAATCAAACTTGTCCAATATGAACTTTCCCATAAGACTTATATTCTAAAGCTTAAAAGTGAGTCAGTGGGCAAAAGTTCGCAAAGTTGGTTTATTATTACTCCTTTAGCATACTCCTTCAAAGCATAAGGTCCAATTGTCTTTTTGTCACAAAAGAGGTTCTAAAATAGTAAAATTGTTGTAAATTTACGATGAGAAAAATTGAACGGTTTGAGCATTTTGAGGAAATGAGAGTTTTGTAAGTTATGTGACTTTCAGACGCAAAATACGGTTTACGAGATCGTGTCGGACTTGTCAGGGCGCCAAGACCATTTGGACGACCGGCTGAGTACGATCGAGGAAAAGATCGTCATGATTCACGAGCAGTTGGAATCCCTGCCAGAGACGATCAGTCGGTGCTTGAGCCGCCACGCGAGCGAGATGACGTCGAGGAACTATTTGCTGCGACCCGACTCGGCTGCGACCCCCTCGACCTCTACCAATGTCATGGCCCTTCCGCAGCCGCCCCTTCCTCATTCCAAGTCGGTGCCGACGTCGACGTTGTCCACGAAGACATTGATGCCGCCGCCGCTCCCTCCGCGAACAACACAGTCTTAACACTACTAACTTAATTAAAATAACCCCAACTAACTAACCACACTAACATGATAATTAATTTAGCAACTCCCTCTCACACATACAAATATATATTGGTAAATATATAATTGAATGTTCTTTAGGACTTTAAATGACTCGTATAAATACAATCATATCATAAATTCACGTTTAAAAAATATTCACGATAAGGAAAATATTGGTGTTTAGACTTAACGAGGATGAAAATTACTTAAAATTACAGTAATTAAATGCGAATTTCGCAATTGCACGGCTGAATTTAAAGGAACCATTTACGTAAAATTAATAAATAAACAATTGAGGTCTTCAATTTCTTCAAATTACCCAAAAATGTAATAATAATAATAAAACATTGCTTCGCTGACCATGTATTCTTTTCTCATGTGAGAAAAAGTTCAATTAAGGAAAAGAAACCGGCATTTAAAATGTGTGCATTTACCTATATAAAAAATGTATTTAGAATTAGAAGTGAATTGGAGTTGTAATAGTTTCAAGTTATTTCCGGATATTTCCCTTTTCCGATGATTTCCGACCAAATGAATCAAATGGATGAAATTCTCCCATTAAATGTCATCCACTTCACTTCTTTCCAATTTCCAAACTGGGGAAGAAAATGAAGGGGGAGGAAATTGAAAAACAAAGTTGAAACTTCTTTTCCAATTTCCCTCTTTTATTTAAAGAAACTCTTTTCAAAAGATCTCCCTTTGATCTCCGAAACTCCTTTTTTCCCTAAAATAAACAAATTGCGAATAAGCTTTCATATGCCACAGAACATTGAATAAATTGAGAATCAAACCCGTCAAAATCTTAGAGATCTTTTAAATGTTTTTCCATTTTTTTTCTAAATTGCTCATTTTTAAATTTTTTTAATTATTCAAATGATTTTTTCGTTTAACTCTTAATAATGATATTTACCCATTTGTTTAATTTTCGATTTTTACAAGTAAATATTTTTTGGTAAAATGTGATTTTTTATATTCTTCAATTCCTTTTGAATTAACATTAATTAATATTAACATTTTTCATATTTTAATTGTTTGTAGAACAATTCAATTTACATTTAATAGTTGAGTTTGGACAGGAACGTTTAGTTAAAGTCAACAAAAGAGAACAAACAATAAAACTAGCCAATTTCTTTCCTAGGCTAAATTTTAATTGCAGTGGGAGAAAACATCACTTGCATTTGTCAATTAATTTCTCACACGTTATTTACCTTCACTTTACCTGAAAATTGATTCCTTTCTGATAAACATGTCGAGGAGGATTAGACATAAAGTGTGAATTAACGAAGTGGGACAGTTACGAAATTTCCCAAGAGAAACTTGTAAGGATTGAAGTAAAAAATGGAAACACTTCAAATAAGCCTCTAAACAAACAATGAATATTTAAGTGAGCAAATAAAGAAGAATTAACGAAAATTTGACATTTAATTACAAAATTTGCTCTCCTTACAAACTTCCTTTTTAATAACATTACTTACATTACCCGATCCTTAACGAACTTATTAAGAAATAACCAAATTTTATTATATAAATGAATATGCTTTAAATGAATTCCTACCAAAAATGTCCTTTAAAAATTCCTTTCATGATTCCTCAATTCCAAATTCGCATTTCTTCAAACTGAATCTTTTTACGAACTTCTCATTTCCGCAAACCAAAACTGCTAAAAAATGTCCCAAAATTCTAAATAGACAAAAAATTCACAATTTAAGGAAATTAATTAAGATAAAAATTGTTAAGTGGAATTGTAATTTATTAAAAGAATAGTTAAGTACATAAATGATACCAAAATGAATAAATAGCCTTAAGTTAAATAACTGTACCTTACAAGTCATTTAAAAGAGGGAAGCGTTGATAAGAAAATTAGAACCAGAATGTGAACGTGAATGTGAATTAGAATTAAATAAAATTTCGATGTATTTAAAAAATTCCATCAATGTTTTAGCGTAACTCAATTGAATGTCTTGTGGAACACCTGATAAGTTAAAACTTTAATGTTTCTAATAATGAAAAGCTTACAACTTGTTATATGATAAAAATTATGATAAATTATTAAATTATAATTGTGACGATGTTTTTTGGACAAAAATATTATATTTATAGGAGATCTGTAATGATGAATATTAATATAAAATGAATATTAATACAACACAACCTTCATAAGTCTAATAAGTAAACACATAAGACGAATGTGATCTTATATTAAACTTTCCTTCATTTATAAATAAATTGTAAACTTCTTTTTACTCATAGTTCTATTCATATTTAAATAGTTAAAATGGACACTTTGAAAAATTATACTCTATTCCATTTGAGAAGATTATTGAGAATTGAATCATGTTACTTGACAAGTCATTAGAAATTCAAATAAACCGATATTATTTCCTGTACAAATTATTTGCGGGTGACATGACATTCGATTGCCCGGTCAAGTAACATGATTCAATTCTCAATAATCTTCTCAAATGGAATAGAGTATAGTTAATTTAAAAAACTATTTAATTTAAACATCTTAATTTACATGAAAGTCCTGTGTGTGAACATTTGAAATGACAACTAATTTTTTATTCTTGACAAATAAGGTGAGTGACTTTTGTTTTCGGATATTTAAATTAGAAAAAAAGGGAAGGTGACCTGAAAACCTCATCGGGGTAAAAAGTTCCAAACATCTGTTATGAATCCTTTAAATACAAAAATGAGTTGAGCAACCATTGAAAACAATAATTTTACAATGAATTGAATTATGAATTGAAGAACAAAAAGATGATTAAAGAAAATATTTAAAAACATGATACTTTATATTTAATTGTTCTTAAATACTGATACAAGTAATTGAAAAAAACAGAAGTGATTCTCGACGTGTTGTGTGTCATATTTCTAAAATAATATAAATATTAGTGTAATGAGAAATTAAAAGGCATATCGATGTTGTTTATTATATATATTAAAATCTTTTATTTCCATTCAGATCTCATATTTTCCATACAATTTATTCAGAGGAATTCTAAATTTATTTCATCAATCAAGAGTCACAATCAGTTAAAGGTTTGAAGGTAATTCTGTTGCCAAATACTTTTCTACCAAGTCTTAATATTGAAAAAACGTACAAGGTAAGTACAGACGCATTCTCTCTAATTTGACCTCGAGATTTAATTGATCCAGGGAACATTTATTACAGTTCATTAATTATAGTTTCAATTGCCTCAATAACTACAATTATGACCATCAACTATACAATACATTTTTAATATTAATTATAGCTCTACATTCACAACTTAATTGATTGACAATTGAAGTAAAGTTAGACAAAGAATTGAATTATTCTCATATAACTAATATTTGCTTAAAACCGGGCTTTCACTCCTTCAGCCTCCATATGATTACAACTATTATTTGACAAAGCTGCTCATTACATACGTGAGTATTGAATTAAGTCAAATTAAATAAATTAATAAAAATAAATAAATATGTTATAAACACAAAATATTTAGTTAGTTTCATATAACGCTGATAATGTTTAAAATCAACTTAAAATTAATTTTTTAAATAAATAAATCTGTGATTTGACATTATGTGATGTATAAAATAAATATTGTTAACATTTTGAAATTATTCACAATTATTTAGAAAAAAACAAATTGATAAAACAAATATTTGATCATAAATCACAACACACATTGAAGAGCTGTTTAGTATTTTAAATAATAACAATTAGTTATATAAATTAATAGTAAATAAAACAATTATTTTCATGTAACGTTTTAAGTTTGTGTATTAAATATAAATATCTACACAAATCTACGATTGAGTTATTATTTTGATCAAGGGTAATTAGTAATCAGTAAATCTAAATATACTTAATCTATACATTACAATTAAATATATTTCTTTACTTTTCGACACTGCCACATTTAAACATAAGATAGACTTATGAACATTCCTCAGCTCAATTTACCAAACTACAATCAACTCATTTTACTCCTTAGTCCATAGCTTTTAATTACAACTCATTGCCTCGATATTTAGATTTGAATCTGACATCATCAAATTTAAGGTAAGTTAAGTACTGTATACCAGCGTAGGTCAATTAATATCAGAAATTATGATACACCCAAACATTTAATCACTTAATTACTAATTAGTAATTAACATTTATTAATTTAATTTACCTAACTTGTAATATAAGGTTATTTTCATAAAATTCTAAATTGCACAACCGATTATTTGGTTTTAAGTACAAACATTGCTAATTTTAAGTACTTCAATGACAAATGACATTTAACACACATTACTACATATTATGATATTCCAATGGGAGTAATAAAATTGATATTTGTTTTAAACTCGAAAGTAAATTGGAAAAGTAAAAGATAAATTTTAGAGGAAAATTTTCTACAAGATCAAATGACCCCATTTGAAAAAAATCAATTCTTTGACTCGTATATTGAATAATAATAAAAACGTGTCTATACTTATTTCAATACTTAACTCGTGTCCGATATTGTGATTAAATTATTCCCATTTAAAGGCCCTTGGAAAGATCCCCTATGAAATGAAAGGAGAGAAAGATATAGCAATAGATTGAATGAGCATTCTCAACGATAAAGTCTCATAATTGGTGAGTCTCATATAAGTTGATAATAAAGGCGTGCAGATCCGTTCTATTCTGCCTAATGGTAATTACTTTTATTATTGCGATCCAATTTTATTTAATCACGGTTTTTACAAGGGCCAAATCCCTCTTATAAATCCAAACCCTCCATTCACCCGAACTTCCATTGAACTTCCTAGGAAGCTTTGAGGAACAATTCGGATATATTTTTGTGTTTTTTCAATTGGAAAGGAATCCAAAGAATAGTCCTTAACTACATACATTAGAAATACGTATTTAAGAACTCTCACTCAACAATTTATTACTCCTAACATTAGCATTAATTCAAGGGAAAAAAATTCAAACTCAAGTTCAGTCGAATTAAATATCATTAAAATATCAAATTAAAGATCAGCTTCTTCCTATCACCATCATTTACATTTTACGACAATTTCTAAAGTCATTATTTAAGTACTTGAATATTCTCAGTCAGGAAAAGCTATGTAATTAATATCATGAGTAAAACGAAGGTAAAATCAGTTTTGCAGTCAGATAAATTAAGTAAACGTGTTATTGGTTCTCGTTCTTTCTATAGGCCCTCTTGGTACACAGCTCTTAAATAGCTCTTAATAGCAATACTAAGGGTAAGTATTTGTAAATTTAACAATTGTTCCAATAACACTATTAAAGTAGCATTATACAATTAAGTTAAATTCTTAGACCCTAAATCAAATTAGCCTAATACAATTCTAATTTTAAATCAAATGCTTATATATAAGCTTAATTGAAATAGTTTATAAATAAATTAGCATTATAGCTAACATGTAGCTTTTTCCTTATATATGTATTTACTTTATAATATAAATTGATCTAAATAATAGGTTCGTAGTTCGTTCATCTGAGCAGCTCTAATTTTCCAAAAGTACAACATGGCACATTCTCAAATACTTTCGTAAAGCACATTAATATTGTTGAGTTACATTTTACATAATTAAATAATCTAAGGAAGAATTCCTAATCAATTTCGATCTCTTTTTATACCCGTGGATAATTTCTTATTTATAAAAGAAGGAAGCCATAAAGGGAAGTTAAAGTAGTTGAACATAATGCCACATTATGTAAGGAGACCAAAGATGTAAAAAAGGGAAATCGGAGAAAACCATTTGAATGAGAATTCCATTAAAGGAGCTTTGGGAATTTCATTCAATCCCCATTCCCATTCCTCCAACAGACATTTGTGAACCTTGAGAGGGAAATCAATGAGATCAATGGGGAGTTATTACAACAACCTGGGTTGTCAGACATTTGGAAAAACTCCCACTTTTACATGTACTACTATTTTACATGTATGAGGGTTTTTTTTGAAGACTACAATAGAATCCATATTGAATCCATATTGTTCCTCTCACGTTTTATGTCTCATGTCACCTTTGCTCATCTCGTCAATAAAAAAGCGGCCTTGGTTAATAAATCAATTTCCCTCGATTCCTTTAGGGCTTTGGTGAGAGAAAGCAGATGTTCTTTCTTACTTTAAGAAATGACATCTTACAAATTCAGGCAATGTAACACACGTTTCGTTTGTAATATTAAAAGTTATTCAAATAAGTAGATAAAAGTAAAATTCATTTCGTTGGAAAATGGCTCGCTTCTAAATTGAGTATAAATTATATTATAAGTCCTAAGAATTCGATATAAAAGCGGAATGTTATTTTGAATTGCACTGAGATACTTGAGGATTTTTGTTAAATTAACTAATTACTAAATTATTAATGATTAATTGATAGCTACCTAATTATATTACTTAATGTTAGATTAATTGACAATTAATGAGATTTTCAATAAATAAGTACAATACTATGTTACATGATTTCTAATGTTTACTAACACTTGCCTTTTTTAAATGAGGGATTTTATAAATTATTTGGTTACAATTACTTTAAGGGACGACCATCTTGAGATTTTCAGCTGAGATTTCTTGTGTAAGGGGAGACTTCCGACTTTTTCTGAGATTGTTAGAGATTTTTATCCCGAAGGTCCTAAACTCACATGAACGCTTGTTTCCTCCCAGAGTTGGTGGTCGATATGGAATGGAACTGATTTGGAAAAAGGAGGAGAGAGGAAAATGTTAAAAATCAAATAAATGAAGGATCGGAGAAATGAAAAAAGAGAATGAGAAAAATGAGGAGAAGGAAAAAATTAATTTTTTAGGTTTGTAAGGCCGTGCTCACTTCTTTGTGAATGTTCGCCAAGTCCTGAATTCGTTCAGCAAGTTGAGAATTGAGTTCTTCGAGGACCCGCCTCTGACTGTCGTGAGTTCCAAGTGCTGCGTCCAATTGGGCCTGTAGTTGCTAAAATCGATATTTTTATTTAAAATTTTTAAACATGATATCAATCATTAATTATAATATATGTGTAAGAGTTAAAATTAAATAAGTTGAGAATCTTAAAAAATAAAAAATTAGATCAAATAATAAAAAATCAGCTGTCGGAATAAAGAATCTAACTAATACTTACAATGTTATAATAAAATCATTATAATAAATTATTAATTTCGGAACCTTCGATGAATCTCCATTCATTCCTTTTTCCTTGAGTCGTTGAATTTCTTCATCTTTGGCTTTGAGTTGGGTCGTGAGCGTGTCGTATTTTTCCTTCATATTTCCCATTTCCTTCCTGAGGTCAGCCGCTGCGTCGGTGTTTCCCCGAGCTGCTTCAGCTTCCAAAGTTCGAATCTTCATTCGCTGATTTTCTTCTTTGTACGCGTTGAGCTGTTTTTTCCACTCGTCCACGTTGGCCGTTGACTCCTGCAGAGCAGCCGTAAGCCGAGCGTTGTTGCTCTTCAAAGTGCTCAGCTCAACTTCCCACTTCTTCGCATTGGCCGAGCTGAATTGTAAAATTAAATTTTAAAATCATTGAAAAGAGGAATCGTAAGAGTAAAATAAATCGTAAGAGCAAGATGAATTGGAAACTCTCTCATTGAATATTCATAATGAGGGATGAAAATTGGCCTCTAGAGCCATGGGTCTTTAGATGAAGGTCTTTAAATTAAGGAATCGATGGATCGATGGGATTACCTTTGGGCAAGAGCGAGCCTCAATCGCTCGTTCTCGTACTTCAACTGCGTCTCAGGGGACTGACCAACTTTATCACTTTTCGGAGTCGCTCCGTGCTTTGGACTGTCTGCTCCCGGGGCTCCTGACAAACTCGCGCTGCGTTGATGAGCAATGCCTTTGAGAAGAGAATTGGCGTTGGGCTCGTTGGAGTTCGTCACGTCGGGGTCCTCGTGAGTCGGCGGTGGGCCGATGGGAACTTGATTACGAGGATTCATGGGAGAAGCGCTCATGGTCATCGGTGGAGGAATCGTCGAAGAACCGCCGTTGGAAACTGGTAAACTCGCGTTCTGCTTGCTAGAAAGCCGCGTTGCTTCCTTCACTTCTTGAAATTGCTCGATAAACTAAAATTATTAGAAAATGGGAAAAAATTAGAAATGTCGAATTTATAATTTAAATATTAATTAAATAAATAAAAATTATAAATTAATTTAGTAGGTTAATGTGTCGTTTGTATTGAAAATGAAAATGAAAATAAATTACTTTATTAAGTTCGTTTTCCGTAGGAAACCCGAGTCCGTACACCGTATTAGCCCGAACGTCCGACCACTGACCAAACTTTTGTGATGTTTTTGTGAAACTCATACTCGGAGTCACCGTGCTATTTATGACGGCCTAAATAAAATTTTTTAAACTTATTAAAATATTTACAATTCTCATATCAATTACTAATAATCATACTCGTAAAAATTAACGGCCATTTTACTAAATAAACTAAAAAATTAATTTATGATGCAAGATTATATTTATTTTCATTTTTTATACCTTTGTGCCCTCGACGCTAATGATTCTATAGAGAGCTCTTGATGAGTCGTAAAAGAAGGATACTGGAACAGCAACTGTGGAAGCAGGGATCCATGACCTTTTGGTCATCGGGTCAATGTGGAAGACGTGAGCTTTGCAAGTGAATATCGGTTGTTCCCTGTAAACATAAAAACCAAAATCAATATCCTAAAAAGCTCACAGTATTTTAGTTTTCCTCTCATAAAATCATTTCTCCTGTGAAAAAATTTATCGGTTTTTTGTGGATTTTTCCCAGTTTCGGAATAAGGCCGAGAAAAGAATTGGAGAAGGAGGGAGAAAGCGAGGGGACTTATTGACTTCTTCTAATTAAATTATTTCATTTCCTACCCCATTGTGGAGAATGTGGATGTCGGAAGGGCGGCGAGATGGTGAATTGAGTTGGACCGCCAATAGCTGAGAGGTCAAGAGGTCGATGGTGGAGGAGTACTTGTAATTTTGAACTCGTTAAATGTAATTTTGTAGGGAGAAAACTCGAATTTGTTGATTTTGGTGAGAAGAGGACCGTGAAGGAGTGGAGACTTTGACAGAATGTTGTGCCCGCGAATCTCGAACTTTGTTCACACATGGAGGGGGTCAGGATCGGGGCAAGAAGAGACATTAGCAATGATAGAGACTTATTTGATGCGGCCCCAATAAAGACAAATACAATTTCCCTTTGTTTCCCTATACGCTTCCCCTCAATTCCATTTAACCAATTTGCCAATTGTTCGGAATCTGACAATGCAAAATGCTTTAAAGATTCGAATTGCGAATAAAATAAAGGCTTATGATGCCCAGTTTTTAATGTCTTTAGGAAATATTAATGCAATAACACATAATTTAGAGTTTTGTATTTATTCACGACAGACGACACATTTTTTATTTACAAAGCTTAGTATAATATACTCGATTAAACATTTTTTAATCTAATTAATTATAAATGTTACGTAAACGTTATTTAGGATAGTTTAGGATAAAATTTAAATTTAAATTAAATTTTAACATTTATTTAATGATGGTCACTGAAAGGATTAAAGCTCGAAACTTAACCACGTTTGAGAATGAGATCTACGAGTTAAAATGTTTACATCATTAACATATAGGAAATAAAATTGTAAAGTAAAAAGCATATTAAAAATCAGTGTTTAAATGTATTTAAAGTTTAATAATTACTTACAATTATAATAAGCCTTAAATGTTTATTTTATATGTACAAAATAGTAAATTAAACCTGTGCGTGGAAAATTCGACCATTATATTTATATTTGAATCTTATAATGAAATAATAATACGAGATTATCAGATAACTGTTGAATAGAGTGATAATTTCATAATTACAATTAAATTTATCATTAAGTTAAATAAATATAATGTAATATTAGGTCTAAGGGCTTACATAGAAAAATGATGGGCTATTCCCATTAATAATTAGTAAATTAGAAGCACAAGTTACAATCTTTTAATGATAAGGTTGATTCAATTTAAAATTAAGCTTTATTTAATCATTTGTTTGCTTATTTACTTTCTTCCAGGGTTAAGTTGTTGTTTGCCGAAAAGGAGGATGATCCGAAAATCCTGGCTGTGTAAAAAGGAGATAACTGAAAATAAAGTATATAAAATGTCTATAAGCCCATTAATTCGATTTATCATTAAATAGCTCTAAACCTTAAAATCAATTAATTTTAGCGTCAATAAACTTTAACCCCAGTTTAAATTAATAGATTAATCGCAAATGATATTATCACATTTGTATTAAACCAACAGCATCAATTGTTGCTCAAGAAGTTGAAAAAGTTGCGAAATTCCGTTTGTGTAATTTGTCTAATGAGTTGAGAGTGAAAAGGTTTTGACACCTCTTGAAGATAATTAGCACTTTAATGATTTCATTGGCAATTGTCACTCGTCCCCTTTAATTGCCGTATATTTAAAGTCTTAAACTCCCTCTTTCACATGCAAACAAGAAAAAGGAATTGACGCCCGAGAACTCAATGGAAGAGGTCGAGTCTCTCTTTTCCTTTGTTTGCCCTCAACTCCTTAAAGACGCCAATAAAACTGGAAATGTCAGACGCGATGGTTCGAACGTATTTGTTAAAATCCTTGGAATTTCCTCCACTCAATTTCCTCTTTGATTAACTTCAAATTACAACTGTAATTGTATTTAAAGTTCTATTAAAAATTGATTGTAAAAACTTACAGCAGCGAAAGCTGAAGAATATTGGGCTGGTGAAGAATAAAAATGTCCTGGTGGAATTCCTTGTCTTTGGGCGAGTTTGAATCTTGCAGTCATCTGCTTTTTCCATTTTGTCCTCCGATTTTGGAACCAAGTCTTGATTTGTACTTCAGTTAGGCTCAGGGTCTTTGACAACTCCATGCGTTTGCTCACGCTCAAATATTTATCATTCTGACATTCAAATTAATTAAATTTTATTATTATTTAAAATAATGGGGATAAATAATTAGCATTCTTTTCGTATGGACAGTTTACATTTCATTTTGTTTAAAAGTTTATTGTAGTTTTTATCCATTTATGGTTAAGTAAATAAAAATTGTGAGGTTTTAAAGAATGTCATCAACAATGAGGGATTTATTTTATTGAATGAGCTGGAATGGTTAATGTAAAGAGATTTGGCTCCAGACACGGAGGGATAATTGAATTACGATTTTTATTGCTCAACTTTTTCTCTCCTCGTTAGGATGTTTGTAAAGGGGAATTAGCAGAGAGATGTGAATTGATCTTTGTTTGGACAGACGACGTTCCTTCACACAATACAATTGTTGTTCAATTCTTACTTTGAATTCCGACTCGAGTCTTTCCAACTGCTTTGCACTATACGCTTGACGTGGCTTCCGGTCCAATCCAGCTTTTCTTGTACGACGTCCAGAAGCCTTTGGAGCTGAAAATTCAAAATAAATCTTACTTTAATTTTCCTTTTAGTTTAAACTGCATCTAAACTGTTAATACAGTTTAAACGATAATTTAGAGTTAGTTAACGTTTTTCCTAAATTGTTTTAAAACAAAATAAATTCACAGGTTGACCATAATATATGACCGTTTGTATGACTATTGACTATGAAGGCATGAACCTGACAGGAGGAAATGGTCAATGACTATGCATAAGGGGCCATGTATTTATTATTTGAAATGTAACGAGAGATTTACTAGGAATTACAATGTTTGCTCTGAGTTTGTCTTATGTGTAATTTCAATTATAAGGTGAGTAGTTGAAGAGTTGGAGATATTTGTGTATTTATGACATTTATGACTTTGGAAGATCCATTCACACATGTGAGGTGATGAGAATGTCATTTCACCTTTGTCATGCAAGTGGGAGAGTCAACAGATCCAATGAGGGTTTTTCTCCTCTGCCCTCTCACCTCCAAAATCCTTCTAAATACTTTTATCATCACACTTTGTGTACATTTCAAATCCCCCAACTCGCACGTCCTTTATATGAGTTTTGGGAGATCTCGTTAACTTCTTCGCACCTCTCACATGACATCACTCACTCAGAGATCAAACATCAATTGGATTCAATGCCCAATGAATTAGATTCATTCATTAACATCTACTGATTTTATTAATCATTTAATGAACCCATCCTATTAACTACCAATTGTACTACGACACTAAATGACTTTCCTCAAAGTATCTAAATATCTAAAAGATTTTGGCTCAGGCAAGGCCCTTGCCTCAAAGTTATGTTACAAGTCACATACCTAGCATGTCTCCAGAACAGAAATTGATTAACTATTTATTTAAGCATATTTTAATTCCAAATGATATAATTATAAATTATTTAAATATACGTATTCTTTGTAAAATGGTGAAAACAGAAATTGTTCTTTCTGGAAAGTGCCATATGCCACTATTGTACATAAATATTAGTAGTTATATTACTATATACATATAAAATTTAATAATTGCCTTTTATTAGCAGTAATTTTAACTGTGAGAAAGATAGTTTGATTTTACCTTGAAGTCCCATTAATCCTTGCTTCTGTTGCCAATTGGAAGTCCCATAGATAGACGTGGGGAATTGGAAAACATTAGGAACGCACAAGTGGCCATAGTCAATTACTGAAATAAGATTTTATGTTCATTAAATAAGGCTATCTAATATTTAAATAACATTATCTAATATTTCTATAAAGGATTAATCACCTGAAGGTAGATGATTTGACACAGAAGAAGAAGGAAAAATCGGCGGACTTTGCGGACTTAGCGCATGATGATGAAGATTGGAATAAATCGGAAATGGTTTGACAAATGAAAAAAATCCTTCGTTCTTCCCTTCAATTTCCCCATCCCGACTTTCCTCGTTTTCATCCTCTGACTCTTTCTTTGACTCCTGATCGTTGTCTTCATATGCTTCTATTTCAACTTCTTCTTCAAAATCATCTTCATCTGAATGATCCGAATTGTCCCTTTTGTCTCCCAAGATGGACTCAATAGAGAAAGAACTCGGTTTCTGTATCGTGATGAGGCCAATTGGATCTTCGCTTGCCATCGCACCTTCACCCTTCACACCTTCACAAATGAAATCAACCAAGGGTTGTTTTCTTTTTAAAGGTCTCTTGAGCTCCTCAATTGAGGTGTGGGAAGAAGAGACGTCAATTTCCCCTTCTGAGATCTCATTGGAGAGATGAAGTGAAGGAGGCGGCTGGGTGAGATCAACGGACGAATCCTCACAGATGAAGGGAGGAGATTTGGAGCGACTCTGTAGGAATCAGAGCTTTCCTCTTTAAACACATTTGGAAAGTGTTGAACCTTTGGAGTGTTCAACCTCTTAAAAGATCTTCTCTCTTAAGGGAAATTCTCCCTTTCTTCTCTCTGTATAAATTGTGGAAAGTGTGGAGAGTGGTAGATGAGCTGTGGAGATGATGAGGGTTAAGGTGTGAGAATCATTAGTTGGCTCTTTAGCCATTATTGCTCTTTTGCGTGTGGAGATGGGATATGTTTTGGAGTGATATGAGGAATAGGGACAGGGTGGTTGGAGGTTGATCCAGGTGAGAAGGGCATAGGAGAGAGGAGACTTGACACGCCAACAGTTGGTGGAGTTCTCAGGTTCACCCTTTTACCCACATTACACCTCATTTACACCTTCAATCTCTCCCTGGGTTTGTGTAATTACTCATAAGAGAAACAGGCCCATTAGGCCATCCAATCCCATTCACTTTCAATCTCTCACTTTTCTCCCACTCTCATCTTTTCTCATCATTTCTCTCGGAGTTTGCCAAATTTCACACAAAGACCCTTAAAAGGAACTTTCAGGTTTAGAGTATCTATACAAAATCTAAAAACAGTTTACAAAAACACATTATTCACCTGCTGATAGAACAAAATCCATACATACATTTAAGATAAGTTAAATAAAGATTAAATATTAACTAAAAATAACATAAGTATATTATTGTAAAATAGAATAGTTATTTAAATACGAGTATTAGTATATCGTATAATAATTATTATTGGATTAAAATGTTACAACTTTAACATGAATATTACTATAAAATCAAATAAATAAATTATTATTTAAAATCATAATAAAATTTTGTATAAATAATTATTCAGAACCCTATCCACCCCTGTACTATATATAGCTATCTTCATGATTATTTATTTTTAGTCTAATCTCGGTTTGTTTAATATTGTTAACAAGAAGGAGAGATAGATGTGAAAATTGAGTGTGGACTGTGTGAATTTGAGTAAATTCACTTTTTCTTTCCCTTTTAGTTTTCATCTCCAACTGGTCTGAGCTCTGAGGTGTAAAAGATGTTGGTAAATTGATGGTTTTAAGGAAGTATCTCTGGAAGCTCATTCGGTTCATTCTCCGATTAAATGGAACATTTATCATGGAGGGGGTTGGTGGAAAATGAAGTCTTATTCCTCGAGTTGAGTTGGTTGTCCATATTAAGAAAACTCCCTAAAAGCTTTCGCAGACTGTCCGTAAAGGCCGTGTAAGTGTGAAAGGATCCCCATTGTGCTCATCGGAAAAGGGAAGTTTCCTCTCCCGCATTCCCCGCCACGCCAGGTTGAAATGAATAAATCTCCGCTCAGAGGGATAAAAGAGGTGGAAAAGTTCCATTAAGGCTCCTCAAATCTCAGGTGATCCCGTTCCCACACGCTTTATTAACCTCAAAGAGATCCCTGACAGCCAACAGCTCTCCAATATTAGATTAAAACGAACCCCACACAAGTTTAAATCACGAGGGGAAAGAAAACCCCAACCACTCAACAAACTCAAAAGTGTGGGGAAATAAGGAAAGTTCCTTTATTGTTTCCTAAAACAGCGGTTTATCTTTTCAGTAATTGTATTGAATTGGAAATCACTCAAATCTCTCCCATGTCAAGTGAGCATGCGATGGAGGAAAGATTTTTTTATTATACAACAATGATCAATTCCTCTCGTTTGATCTCAATGCATTGCTACTTACCATGTATGATTTAGATCTTATATCTATTCTGCTAGTGCTTTTATTACATTTCACACATTCACACCCATTTTAGACATATTAATATACTTGCTTGACTGATTTCATATACCTATGCAATTAAATTAGCACCACGAATATCTAATTTATTAGTATTATGTAAATAATAGACTTCATTTCATTACCGGTCCTCCTCATCATTATTTATCGCAATTTGCGCTTATTTAATATAGTGTTTAATTTAAGTCAAATTAGATTAAATTACTCTAAAAATGATGAACTATTTAAAATAATTTGGTTGAGAATGAGAATTTTAAAAGTTAGCATATCCTAAAAAAGAGAAGTCAACGCACGTGGCTCCACGACGCCAGGACGCCAGCCAACCCGGAGCCAAAGTTGTTGAAGAAGTCAACGAACTTCAACGCCAACAACAAGCCAATTTTTGTCGACTCGAGTACTCGACCAGGTCAATCTTCGACCAACCAACACCAACCCAGACCAAAGAGATTGAAAGCCGAAAGAGCTAAAACCCCTAAACAACATAATTAAGTGAATGAAGGGGTTCTTCTCCATCTATCAAATTAAATATTTAGATATATTTTAATTACATTGATTAAAGATTTTATATATGGTTTTATAGAATCAAGATTTGAAGTTATAAAATGGACTGGGTAAACAGGCTACCGGAACTTTACAATGGTAAATCTCCATCCAAAGCTCAAATTTCCGAATGGTCCAAAAAATGGCCCAAGCTTCTCAGATCCCATTTCAAGTCAAAGGGCATCGTCGAACAACAAATCGAGTCCTACAACAAT
Organism: Neelides folsomi; assembly: GCA_034687125.1. Classification (NCBI taxonomy): domain Eukaryota; kingdom Metazoa; phylum Arthropoda; class Collembola; order Neelipleona; family Neelidae; genus Neelides; species Neelides folsomi. The sequence goes on from JAQGBZ010000537.1 coordinate 19,193, forward strand.
TTCGTCCTTGTCCTCGTTCCACAAATCGTCAAGGAATGTGGGAACATCATAGCTGAATCGGACAATGGGTGTTACCGCCACGAGATCAAATTCCTCAACGCTTACGTTGATCCAGAAGGACCAAAAATGCCTGATGCAACTGGATATTCCGCCAAATTGGCGGCCAAACCAGCGACGCCTCACGAGATCCGGATTCAGAACGGAATGTACTCGATTAAACTCTTTGGGAAAATTGAGAAAAAGGTGCTCGAAGGATCAAAGTTCAACAACGAACGGACTCTCATGTCCGAAGGCATTGCTGATGTTTATCTTGGCCGTTTGCCCTTAATGGTCAAATCCAAACCATGTGTCTTGTTTGGAAAGACGCCAGAAGAACTTCTTGATTTGGGCGAAGATCCAGATGACCCGGGCGGATATCTCATTGTCAATGGCAATGAACGTGTCATTGTTGGCCAAGAAAGACCGTCGATTAATCAAATATTCGTATTTGATTATAACAAAGAGACTGATGGATATTTAGAAGCCGAGATTCGATGTGCTGCTGAAGAATCTTCAAAACCAGCGTCGCTTTTTGCATTGAGACTCCTCAAAGACAAGAAAATGGTCGGGGGAAGAAATGGAAAAACAATTCGATCAAGGTTAGTGGAAAATATTTATAAAATATTTAATTAACTAGGTACCTATTCTTTATTATTGAAAAGTTTAATTTAATTTTATACATTTCGTTATATTTGGACCTTTACTTAATGTTTTAGGGTTACGTGTTATCTACCGAGAGTTCGGCAACCTCTTTCGCTCCGAACTGTTTACGCTGCTCTTGGATTTACAACAATCCGTTGTATTTTGAGCACAATGATGTGTAGAAAAGAAGAGGAAGACACAATTGTTGATATAATTGCATTCTCATCTATCAATGCATCTTCCCGTTGGCTGAGAGGAATGAATCAAGATACTGCACTTGAAATCATTGGTATTTATTATAAAATTTAATTAATCGTTTAACTTTAATTTTTAGCTTGATTTTGTAATATAGCTAAATAATTTGATTGATTTTACAATTTAGGAAAATATAGTGAAAAATATCATGGAAGTGATTTGAGACGCCGTCAAGACGCTCGAGCTTTACTTGCAGAAGAACTTTTCCCTCATTTGGACACAAATGACCGTATTGGAAAAGGAGTTCTTCTTGGCCATATCCTTTACCGAGTAATTCAGGTTTATCTCGGCAATGAAGTAGCAGACGACCGAGACCATTTGGCCAACAAACGATTCGACCTTTCTGGTCAACTCCTCGCCCAACGGTTCAAATCCGCATTTTATTTCATGATGGGCAACACGCGGGTTCATATTGAGAAGCGAATGAACCGAAAGGGTCAAACCTACAAATGGGAAGAAGTCGTCGACCCAAAGACGCTTACAGAAATGATTCGTCACTCGATTGCCAGTGGCACATGGGGAGACTTAAGGAAAGGTCACAATGTGCGTCTGGGAGTGACCCAATTGCTCAACCGATTCAATCACATTGCACTTCTGAGCCATTTACGTCGTGTGGATTCTCCAGTGACGCGTCTTCATCGGATGTTAAAGCCAAGACAAATTCACAACACTTACTTTGGCTATATTTGCCCTGTGGAGACTCCTGAAGGGAAGGCCATCGGTCTGGTGAAGAACTTTGCACTTTTGGCCCATGTAACAATTGGATATCTCAAGAAAGACTTTGCTGAATTGATCGCCAATGAGGACACAACTCATCCTTTTTTCGCTGACAACTCCTTTGTGGATATGAACAAGGTGTTTTTGAACGGACAGCTTCTTGGGTATACGAATGGTCCTTTGACTCTTTTGGCCAAGTTGAAAGACTTTCGTAGAAAGAATTATTTGTTTGAAGCTAACTTTGCTTATCAATCTCAAGTGAAGAAATTGGATGTTCGGACGGATGGAGGTCGAGTCACAAGACCTTTGTTAGTTGTTGAGAACCATCGTTTGGTTCTTGAAGATTGGCATTTGGACCTGGATTGGAAGGATTTGGTTGTTGGAGGAATGATCGAGTACGTTGATCTAATGGAAGAAGAAACGACTCTCATTGCAATGTACCCAAAAGATCTAGAGGACATAAGAAAGAATTACACACATTGTGAAATACATCCAAGTTTGATTCTTGGACTCACAGCGTCTCTCATCCCATTTTCGAATCATAATCAAGCTCCAAGAAACGCTTATCAAGTATATCATAATTTATTAATTAAAATTGATCTTTTCAAAAAAAAACTATTCACTTTTTTTTCACGTTCGCAATTTTCTGGGGTTCTAATTCTTATTTTCCAGAGTTCTGTTGGCAAACAAGCGTTGGGAAATCTTCCACCAAATGCTGATAAACATATGGAACTTACAAGTTCGAATCTACTGTTTCCTCAAATTCCTATCGTTCACACTGTTGCTGAAGAAGCTCTTGGGTTGTTGGCACATCCTACTGGAGTTGTCGCAATTGTGGCAATTATGAGCTACACCGGATACAACCAAGAAGACTCGATCATTCTCAACAAAGGTTCAATTGATCGAGGATTGTTTTCCTCTCTTTCTTATCGCACTTACACTGACACTGAAAAGAAGAATACTGGCAAAATGGACAAAGATGAATTTTTCCAACGGCCACCGACCAAAGGGTCGAAATTCACACTTCCCGTTGCTTCCGCTGGTTCTTCATTTGATGAGGAAGAATCTGTTGATTTTGATGGGATGTTGACACCCGGGTCGAATGTGAAACCAGGTCGAGTGGTGATTGGAAAAACAATGGCCAATTCACAAGATAATCTCACGAGGAGAGCTAACGTGTCAACTTATGCTAAATTGAACGAGGGTGGGATTGTGGAAGAAAGTTTATTGACTACTTCATGTGAATCTGGATATCGGATTATTAAGACGAAAGTTCGGAGCTTGAGGATTCCTGAAGTTGGGGACAAATTTGCTTCAAGACATGGACAAAAAGGAGTTGTGGGGATGATTTTCCCTGAAATTGACATGCCTTATACGGCTGATGGAGTTGCTCCGGATATTATTATTAATCCGCATAGCATTCCTTCCAGGATGACAATTGGACAGTTGCTTGAGAGCTTTTTGGGAAAGATTGCTTTGTTCAATGGGCAGAGATTTGATGGGACGGCATTTAATTCGGAGCCATATACACCCGAGAGAATTGATGAGTTGGATGAAGTCCTTAAGAAACGGGGATACGATGCTCGGGGTTCAGAGAAAATGTTTGATGCAAAGACGGGGATCGAGATCAAACAAGACATATTTATCGGACCTGTGTATTATGAGGTTTAATTTTATTTTATTTTAAATAAAAGCAAATAGTTTATTTGTCGTTAATTATTGAACTATACTAATATAATTTTCATTGCAGCGTTTGAAGCATATGGTGATTGACAAAGAACATAGCAGAGGCAGGGGAACTGTTCAGAGTTTGACTAGACAACCAACTCAAGGACTCGCCAAGTAAAACTGAACTTTATTTTAATGTTCTATTTAAAACATTTAATATTCAAGATAAATACCATTTTATTAATTCAAGATTGTTTTATTTAAAATATTTAATAATTCAAGATTGTTGTACTATTTATATTATTATTTATATAATAATTTAAAGTCATAATTTGTAATTTTATTGAATTATTACAGTGAGGGCGGTTTACGCTTTGGTGAAATGGAAAGGGATGCGATGATTGCTCATGGGTCTTTCTTATTCTTAAACGAAAGATTTCTAAAGGTTTATATTAAAAATATATTTATTTACGTTTTTTTTAAATAATTTAAATGATTTTGGAACATTTAATAGATGAGTGACGATTATCATATGATTGTCTGCGACAACTGTGGGTTAGGTGCGACCAAACGACAGCATAAAGGGAAAAGATCTTTTTACGAATGCAACTCTTGCAAAGATCTTGATCCAATGTATACACAGGTAAATTTGACATTATCAAAGATTAGCTTGCTGATATTTTTGCTTTATAGTTAATTTTAATTGTAATACTAAAAATAACATTAACCATGATTGATGAAAATTGTTTTAATATTTTACATTAATTAATTGTTTATTTGTTCATTAGTTTTCAAAAGTAAATATTCCCTATGCGGCCAAGTTGTTGTTTCAAGAACTTCTGAGTTGCTCGATTGGAGTCCGGATTCTAACAGGAAAAGGTTGTGGGAACCAAACTTCTCTAAAGTCGATTGGAACTGGATCGCTTGTTCCCAAAACCATCATCATACCTTTCTCTCTGAAAGAATCGCGGATGAATGAGTGAACTTTTACTTTTTGACATTATCATGATAAGACTATTTTTTAAGATTTTTTTGTTCGGTTATTTATTAATTTTTTTCATAAACTTAAAGGATATATTGTTTGTAAAATATATTTCCTGTTCTCACTCCTTGCTAATCAAATATTAGCATTTTTATTAATTTACTTTAATAATATAATATACACTAAAAGTATAATTAATATTCATTATATATACTATTAGCTAATGCTCAATGTTAATGAATAAACATATTTAACTTTATATGAAAGTTTTATTATTACAACCTGCTTCGTGAATAATTTTCATTGAAAACAATTTATAAAAGATCTTTCTTTAGGTTGCATAAATTAATTCGCCACACCAATTGGCTTCCCAAAGACTGGAACTTCCGTATTGAGAGTTCGAGCGTTGATGAGGTCCAAATTACGGACACCGTCCTTGTCAACGATCTTGACTTGGAACGAGGGCAGGTTGATGATGAGCCTCTTGGCAATTTCCTTCACGCACTTGACCATCAATGCATAGCCTTCTTCCACGGTCATTTCTAAATACAAATTGAATTGTTTATTGCCTACAATCATTCTAATTAAGCTTTTAGTTTTAAAAATTTAAATATTATTCATTGCAAATTGCAATGATCATACCTGGTCGATAGTAAGCGTCCATAGTACTCAAACTGAAGTAGCTTCCGTACCCATGAGCACAAAATGGGATTTCGACCATCGTCGCCAAATAATCCAAATAGTAAAGCCCAGCCTTTTTCTCGACGTTGTCGTAGCCAGCAATGAGCAAATTACAATTAAAAGGGCTCTAAACATGAATAAAATATTTGTAATTTCTATTTTTAAATTATGTTAACTTGTAATTTTAAATTAATTATGGATACATATTACTCTGCTTCGAAGACTTTCGGCCAGATTTCTTCGAGTAAAATGAGCAGCTGCTTTGGGCGACAATTCATACTCATTCCTCATCTTGTAAAGTTGGATGTTCTTGGAAATAAATTCAGAGAAGTGAGATGTATCGCCAGCTTCTCCACTCACGGCAAGAAGAAGTCGATCCGAGAGATGGAAAAATTTATCTTCGTCTGTAATTTAAAAAATAATTAATACTGATAATTATTATTATTATTTGAAATTATTCTATTTAAGTAATGAATTAAAGAAAATACCGTGTTTGTTTACGACGATTGACCGAGCATCGACCGTATCGGCAGCCATTATGACGAAATCATTGAATCGAATTCCAAGAAGGCACTCCATTTCTTTTAATTATCTTCAAAATATCTTGAAAATTAAGTTTTCCGACTTCCAAATGCCGAAATGCACTGTCAGATTGAAACTCAAATTCTGCAAATCATGGACTTGTAACATGGAGGGGATTTGATATAACAATTCCCCATTGAGAAAAATACATGTAACTTGAGCCTTCTGGGAAGATCACACGTGAGCAAACCGCTAAACTTGGAATGAAACGCATGAAAAGAAAAGAAAAAGAATAAAAGAAAAGATATCACATTTTGATAGGATTTTAATTTATCAAGTTTATTAATTAATGTTTATTAATATTGTTTAAATAATATTAAATGTTATTTCAGAATTATCTATAAGCACTCTTGAACATTTTCCAATCTTGTTTTTAAAAGTTAACCGTATATTTTTAATTTTGAATATATTTTAAATTATCTCACCTTTACATTATTGAATATGAAGATTAAAAAGTTTAAAAAGTTTGAACGATACATGACATTCTTCGAAAGGCATTATAATTTTCGAAAACCTTATCAAGTAATAATTGATGGCACATTTGCTCAAGCAGCTCTGGAAGTAAGATAAAATAATTTTTAAATTCAATATAATATCGTATTAAATAATTTATAAATGTAACATAAAACTAATAATTTGTACATATAAAAAGATGTCTTGAGTTTTGATTAACTATTCAATTGGTTTAAGCTAACAAAAATTTGCTCTTTCACAGAATCAAATTCAAATAACAGATCAAATCACAAAGTATCTTTCCGGCCCTGTGAAAGTTGTCACGACGTCCTGCATCTTAAAAGAAGTTCACGAACTCGGCCTACACGCAGCACTTCAAATTCTAAAGCAGTTTCAAACCCACAAATGTCGTCATACAGAAAATCCCAAACCAGCCAAGAACTGCATTAAGTCGATGGTCCGAGGCAAAAATGACAATTACGTCGTGGTGACTCAAGACATGATGTTGAGGGTCGCTCTGAGGGAAATGACTGGAGTTCCAATTATGTACCTTAAGGGGAAAGCTCCGTTGTTGGAAAAGCCTTCAGAAGTGAGTTTGAAGAAGGTGAGGAAAAGTGATGAAAAGAAGCTTGAAGTCAATAGCTACCAAAAGGAGATTCTCAATCATCTCAAAGGAGAGCAAGAAGAAAAAAAGGAGGAGGTGAAAAGGAAGCGCAGAGGCCCAGCTGGACCAAATCCATTATCCTGCAAAAAATCTAAGAAGCCGAAAACATCGATAGCAAAAGCTCCTGAGGTCAATTTGCAAAAGAAGAAAAAGAGGAAGAGGGTCAAATTGCCAAAGCACGTTAAAGAAGAATTAAGTCGAAGTTCAACAAATCCGTGATTTCAGTTAATATTTTATAAACAAACCTTCATTAAATCAAATAAATGATTATTGGTTAATTTTTTATAACTGAATTAATTATTTGAATTTTATTGAAATCATCTTTATTTAGTAAAACTGTTCATTTTATCATACCAAGCTCATTGTAATTAAAGGTCCAAAGTTCAGGTATCGGATTTTATTTTATAAAATGGAACACGGTCGTGGAGATTTTCTTGATCAAAAATTTGAACCTCCGGAATCAAGAGGTCCAAGCTTTGTCGATGTTGGAGCTGAAAATCCACCGAAGAAGAAAAAGAGTAAAAAGGAACGAAAGATCAAACCAAATTCAAAGTCTCCAGGGTCAAAGAATGTCAAAGTGGTCGTACGGTGCAGACCAATGAGTGAAAAGGAAATGGTCGGGGGTCATGTCTCGTAATTCATACACTTTAATTAAAATGCTTAAATTAACTTACAATTTCCATATTAAACATAAATTAATATATGAATTCTGGGTAAAGTGTCGTAAACTGCGATTTGAAACATGGACAAATTGAAATTGTGAACCTCACTCGACATAAAGTTAACTCTACGACGGAATCAAAAACTTTCTCATTTGATAAACTCTACGATTATACGTAATTTGACTCAATAATGGATTAATTTATTAACTTTGTTAATCACTTCTAGATATTGTTCAATGAAGACAAAAGCTGGTCCAATACAAAAAGCTATAATTTTTTACACTAATCCAATTAATTATAATATATTAATCGGCTTATTAACAAATAATCAAGTTAATCATCAGCTTTATCATTACATTATTAATCAATATATTTTTTAGAAAAACACAACAAGATCTATATGAAGACGTTTTCAGTCCACTTATAACTTCCGTTCTGGATGGATTCAATGGAACTATCTTTGCTTATGGACAAACTGGAACGGGAAAAACTTATACAATGGAAGGTAAATCAAACTTCAACTCTAAGTCACTCACGTCACGTCACAGTGTTTATTAGTTGTTTAATAGCAGTTTTACAAACCTATTTTAATTAAATTGATGATGATGTTTAGCCAGTTTAACTAAATAAATTATATATTATATGTAGGTATATTATAGTATTACTGCACATTGTACTAGATTAAGATACAAGATAGTTTTTATAAATAATGTTCAATTTCAGGCAATTTGGAAACGGAATTTGACCAAGGCGTAATTCCCAGAGCCTTCAAACACATTTTCGACCACATCTCTGCCACACCATCTTCGAAATATCTTGTCAAGGCATCCTATTTAGAAATATATCAAGAAGAAATTCGCGATCTTCTCAACACCCGTGGCCTGATCAGTTGCGAGCTCCGAGAAAAATCCGAGGGATTGTATGTCAAAGATCTCTCTTCCTATCTCTGCTCAAATTCATTCGACATTTTTGAATTAATGAAACAAGGGAAAAAATCTCGTTCTGTTGCTTCCACCGAAATGAATGAACATTCTTCTCGGTCTCATGCAATTTTCATTGTCACCGTCGAGCGATTGGAAAAGACAGACGATGGGCGGACGATGGTCCGAATGGGGAAATTAAATCTTGTGGATCTCGCAGGCTCTGAACGGTGGACCAAAACTCTTTCATGTGGTCAACGGCTAAAAGAAGCCACAAGAATCAATTTGTCTTTATCTTCACTCGGAAACGTTATCAAAGCCTTGGTCGAGGGCCGAACACATATTCCATACAGGGATTCAAAATTGACAAGACTTTTGCAGGATTCCCTCGGCGGGAATTCATTAACCGTTATGGTGGCGACAATTGGTCCTGCGAGTTACAACATTGACGAAACATTAACAACGTTGAGATATGCAAGCCGGGCTAAGAGAATCGTCAATCGGCCCAAGATAAATGAAGATCCCAAAGACGCTATTTTGAGGGAATATCAAGAAGAGATTAAACGATTAAAAGAATTATTGGATGAGAAAATCCGGTCGAGGACTTCAAGACCCAAAACAGCTTCCAGCTCCAACAGAGAAATAAATGATGGCGAATCGCGAGCTTTAACTCCAGAAAAACTTTCGAAATTAGCCGAGCTTCTTGACCCATTGGGAATTCCTGTTGGTTCCTCTAAAGGAATGGTCTTTGCTCGACTTGAAGAACGAAAGGCTCATTTGTCTTTGGATAAGCAAAAGCAAGGGGAAAGGACGGAGAGTTTGAAACAGTTGATTGGGGAATCAGATGGAGTCATTGACAGATCCGGATCAATTCTTTCCGCCCTTGAAGAAAAGATCAAGTGGTTGGAGAGCAAAGTGATCGGCGGTGGTGGCGGAGACGTCCAGCATTTATTCGATGAGACTGAGCGAAAAAAAGCGTTGATTGAAGAAAAAAACCTCAGGATTGATGAGACGGAGAAAATGAAGGAGAACCTCAAAGGCAAACTCGGGAAAGTGGGAAATGAATTGGTGGATATGAAGAAGAAACTCGTGGATTACCAAAAGGAAAAAACTGACTATTTCGGAAGGACAAACTTCCTCCACCAAAAATTGAGGGACATTAGGAATAAATTTGAACTTGCTTTGGCAAAGAAACAAAATTCACAGTCAGACTCTTGGACACTTAGGGTCGAACTCGAAAGGTAATTTCAATTAAATCAAAATATCAAAGAAAAATAAACTTTTATTTTTAATTGGGAATTTTAATTTAACAGGGAACGAATCCTACAGAAATTAATTTACCAACATTTCATCGCCACTCCTTATATCCACAATTTGGAGAAACGCGTCATTTTCGGCGAAGACAAAGAAATGTTCACTTTGGGTCAAAGTCCACATGTCTTAGATATTGAGAGCGGAAAGTTTCTTCGTCGACCTTCGCCAAATAAGAAAATGTTGTTTCCACTTTACAATGCTTTTCGAACTCGCTTTGTGGATGTTACCGCTTGCTCTGAATACGCCACTGACGAAAATATCCTTCAACTTGTCCCTATTTCTATTGAGTCAAAGGTTGAGAGTTTGGATAAGATTCCAGATGATGCGCAAATTAGAATGGTTTTTGAAAGGGCATTGGAAATTGTGAATACTCCGATTGTCATCAAAAATATTCCGCGAAGGTAATACAAATACTCTGTATTTAGTTTTGTTTAACGAACTATTACGATAATACCTACCTATAGGTATATATTATTATGATAGATTGTAGAATACGTAAACATATATACATACACATACATTTGTATGTGTTTATGAAGTCTTGTTTAATTATTGCATCGTAATTAAATAAATGTATTATGAATGGTTTTATCTTTTGGAATTTAGTGAAAGGAAAGTGGCGGGAGAAATGTTGAGGAGTCACTTAATGAAGAAGGTGCAGAAACTGAATTACTCCACTCACACGGTTGATCCAATGGGAAAGATGCGGCATGTGAGGAATGTCATTGATCCGCTTACAGGAGTTGAATTTCAAGATTTTGTCTTGACATCGCGTCCCACGTACTTACCCAGAAAATCTTTCGCATAAAAACAAATAAATAAAAGACGTACTACATCTACTAATACCATATCACACAAAAATATTTTTGTATTACCTACCTACTTTTATTAAATATTATAATAAAACATTTAAATAATAAATTACTACTAATGCTGCATTACATTATTGTGCAATGTTCCCATCAATGTTTTGATTTTTGTCGAATTTTTTAATACCATTACATATACCATAATACATACCTTGATTACATGATAGTTTTTACCGATACAGTAATTTTTTGTGTTTTATTCGAAAGAATTGAGTTTTTTGTCCATTTATTTGTTGAGGGATTAAGTAAAAGCATCCTTTGTTAGGTTATGCAATTTATAGAGAAAGGGACTTGAAGGTTTTCTCTTCAATTTCTCTTTGTCGTTAAACATGAATGAATGGATGAGCAATTAGGGAAAGCTGAAAGTTGAACTCCTACACCTTCCAATACATCATAATTATAGTGAGATATTCCAGACATATTCCAATATTATCAACAATACAATGGACATTGTATGTATTTACAATGACCGCTACGATATCCATAAACTTCATTATAATGACTTGTAAATATATCAGCTTGTTCTTTCTTCTATAAATTATATAACAATAGAAGTTAAATAGAGTAATAAATAGCATGGTTTTATCATGTGTCAGTGTCTCTTCCCTCGCGTGGCAGGCAATTAGGAAATTAGGTTGGAAGTTTATCCATGGGAAAACTCACCAATTCTCAATGGGTGAAGTCAATTTCATAAGTATTTATTCTTTCACTGCTTCATTCCCCTGATTCGCCTATGCAGTGAGAAATGTTAAAAAGATGTTTAATGATATCTGCTAATTAGCACTATAAAATTCAGGATTGGAATGGCAAGGAATTTACGGGGTTTATTTGTTCAAATGAAATCTGTGCCATAAATTAGAGAAGGATCGATCTCCGCCTTTGTCAGATTGTTTCCAATTGGGAGGAGCAAATAGAAATACACCGGAGAGACGTCTCTATCCAAATAAGACAAACAAGACGGGCCTTCGAGTTCAATAAAGGGTTAATTAATTACTTGCTAATAATTTATTTATTACCTCCTACGCACTTCAAAATTGCAAGATTTCCATTGTTCCGATTCATGTTCTTGGAAAATGTTGTTCATTGGTTTCATACTAATAATTAATAATGTTAGGAATGGCGGGGAGTTTGTGAAGTTGGACGGTTCGTTTGAACAATTAAAGCACCAGTTCATTAAAACCATTCATTACCATTAACGGCATTAGCTAAATATTACATTCTTCAAGTTCCTCATCCAGCTTGAAAGTGAGAAACATTTAACAAGTGCGCGGGCGGAATTTGGAACTTCAAATGGTTCTGAGGGTTTGAGTTGAGAGAGATGCGAAATGTGTTAAATTTTCTCTGAGCGCTTCCATTGGGGGTCTCAAACTCCTCATTAGTTTTTCACTTATAATTGCAAAGTTCCATTCTCACTTGCCTTTGCGGAACTCGGGATTGAAAGTTGCATTTGCAAAATTCAATTTACATAACTTTCTTATAACACCCACTCTTTAACTCTCATTAGATAAGTATAGGGGACCAAACTTCTCACATACATAAATGATTGCAAATTACATCCTCACAATTAGTAGTTATATTAGCTATATCGCAAATGTTACAAATTATCAAATATTAAACTATTTCAATTTTTCAAATCGTACAATATTGCAAGAATGCATTAAAATTATTAGATACAACAAGTTTAGCTATAAAATCAATAAACTCATATTTTCCGAACCATTTTAAAAAGAATATCATGAATGTAACATTTATTGTACATACAAAAGATTTGTTTTGATCCCTGCTGTGTTGAAAATGGTTCTAACAAAATACGAGGCCCATTTTGTTTCCAAATTCTTCCCTCCCGTGTAAACATTCGCAAATTAATCGTATCTCAGTTTCCGATGGATTTCCACACGAAGGATCATTTCATCGTTTCGAACCTCGCAGTTGAATAGCCGTGTAAACACCCCAAACCCTCTCTTGCATATTGGGTTCTATGGGAGTAAATGGAAAAGGAAAATATTCACCCGGTTCCCTTATCCAAGCTGAGACTCACGTCCTTTATTACATAAAAGACATCAAAGTACGGCACAACATATAAATTCATATAAAAAGTATGGCAAAGGATATAAAAAGTATATAAAACATGAAAGTGTATTTCTAACTAACGAAGGGTAAAAACGTAAAAAGTACCAACTTTAAATACTTATAGCAAGTTATTAAATACAGCTAGTTATACTACAGTTAGTCATACATCTGTAATATGAAACATGAAAGAAAGTAAAGAGTAGTAATATGAAAAATGTATAGAATGTTAAAACTCGTAATGTTATATAATGTATAGTTAATGTGGGTGGAAGACGTGGACGTGGTTGTTCGAGATTCCCCAAATGAGAGGAAATGGTTGGAGAGGCACGTCGAGGGTTGGCCTACTTTTTATTCCCCTCTGTTTCTCTCCTGTTTATTTTCCTTGTTGGAGCCAACCGTCGGCATCTTTCACTCCTCCCTCATCCATCATCATCAAAGAGGGTCATTGAGAGATCTCATTCAGGCCCTTTGGAGGAACGGGAGGACAATGGAGACTCTCATGGATCATCTTTTGAACTCCCGTCCGCTCCGCATCATTACATCCACTGTTTTATCACCCAGAGATTAGACAGAATAAATTACATCATTAGACTTTCATATTCCAAAATGATCTTTGAGAAGTCGACAGGAAGTAAAGGATGCTAAATTCATCCTTCAATGAACATCCTTTAACTACTCAAATAGAAATTGTTTTGACTTATACAAAATTTTGGAAAATCCAATGTCCAAAAGTCGCAAATATCTGTAATCAAAAATTAGTTTTGTTGACAAGTTTTCGGTACATGTGGAAAGAACTAAAATACTCAAAATGTATATAAAAGTATATCATGAAGGTGTAAAATGTGGGAATGTGGGTCCTAAGAGAATTCTCCCATAATTTTACAAGGTATAAGATGTAAAAGTATAAATGTAGATGAACATGGCTGAATGAGGTCCACATTAGTAAAAAGGAGGCTGGTGAATTAAAAACGAGGTTTATGAGATCCGTAACACTTTTGAGGAGAAGTTTCCTTCTTTATGCTCACTTTATATACAGGAAGGTTTGAATTCCTTCGAAACCGGCTGTTTCCCTCTGGTGAAATTCTCCTATTAACCGCCACTTGGGGGAACATAAAATGAAAATAGAAAAGTTCACAAATTCGAACGAGCCAACGGACCAGGCGAGATATGGAAATAATAAGGAAGATCTTGGATTGAATGAACTTCCTCCCAAACATGAATTATGGGGAGAGATAGGAATGAGACGGAGATCTGAAGGAGATGAGATGAGATGAGATGAGAGATGTGAATGGAAATCCCTCTGAGGAACTCCAATTCAACAACGAACCTCAAAACACTATGAAATTGACATGAGTAACAAACAACCACCCATCACTGTCTTTAATAAAACAATGTAATTTTTCTCCCTCGCCCTCCCAGAAGACCTTTACATTTTCTCAATCACTCTCCGCTCATATTAAGCCAGAGAATTTCCCCAGGATTTTCACCATTACGCCATCGGGATCTCTTTTGTATCAAATTTGTAGTCTCATATATGAAAATCATTCAAAAGACAAAATATCATAAATATGACTCATACTCACAAGGATGTATGGTAATGGTATGTAACATGGTATGTATGGTATATATAAATATTATGTATAAATATGCACATGAAGTTTTATGTTTTATAAATATTTTATGATACGAATTTTTATATATTTTTAAAAGCAAAATGTTATTTTGTGCCTTTCCCCTATTGAATTTGCGAGACATTCGTAAATGTAATCCGTCTCTTATCCCTCGGTCTCAAAGTTGTAAAAGAGTTCCTCCGGACCTGGGAGTGAATGAGACCAGAATTTCATTATCTTTCATCACTCATATGGGAATTTGAATTTCCTCTTTCAAAAGGTTGAGTTGAGAATAAGGAAATGTGTCCATTGAGGAGAACTTTCAAGTGGGCCGAAGGAGCGGAAGTTCCGGAAAGTTGGAGAGGAAAGCGGAGATTTCTCTCCACTCGAACCTTTAATTTCCCTCAAATCCCCCAAGTTGTTTCTTATGAGTTTTCCATCGTTCCTTCCTTGCAGTTCTCTCTATGAGTCTTTGGTCGGGATCTCCGTTGGTTCTCAGCTTGGATCTTGGTGGAGGTGCAAGGTGGGTCGTGTTCTGATATTGAATTATCATTTTGCAAGGACGTATCTCATCCAATGATACATTGTAGGGGAAAGGAGCGTGAGATTCCCCCAACCATAAATTTCCCCATTTGGCGGCCCTCTTCCCATGGTTCATATTAAAATGGGCCATTTCATTCTTCAAATTGAGCTCCTTTAATACGACCCTCTTCTTCACAAATATAACTCCATCTTAGAATTCCATCTCACATCTTACATCTTCTTGTTAGAAAATCTTATATTTTCTTAAATACTATATTACTAATGTTATGAAGAGTACACTATGAAATATAATGTAATGTATGAATATATATTATTATCTATAAAATATCAGTATATTTGTATGTGTAAACATTATTAAACATAGGGATCTCACTATATCTATATACATACCATACTAGTACTGTAGCATTCTGTAACAACCATTCTTTGTATGACTATATTTTGAATTCTTTTATAAAGTTACTCGCTTATTAAAACGTAACCAGTAATGCTTATATGGTTTGTGGTTCTTTTTATATTAAAGTATTATTAATATCAGGTTGCTCGGAAAGTTCTGATATTTTTTAGTTTTTGGTATACATTTGTATAAATTTTACATTGCTAGTCTTAAAC
>JAQGBZ010000538.1:0-34389 GCA_034687125.1 Neelides folsomi
GAATAATATTGTTGTAATTTGACGAAATAAATTTATATAAATGAACAATATTTTCTAAATTATTTAATAAGAGCCCCCCCCCCCCCTGAAACCTAATTTTTTAATAAGAGCCCAGGCTCTTAATCGAACAATAACGGTATGTATGTATGCCTGTATACACTACATAAAAATATTTACAGTAGTATCTGCATAAGTATACTTAAACTTTGTGTTTATTTAACACATCCTATTGTAAACTTAAGTTTAGATAATAATTTCATATTACCATATTATTTACAAACAAATGTTCCACCAGATGGGAACAGATAGATACATGGGTCGAATAGGAATGTTAAAAGAAAGACAAGCCGTCAGTTTTTGGAAAGGCCCACTAACTAAAAGACCGAACCGATTGACAGGTTATATACTACAATACTTCCCTTTCCCTCTCATATTGAGCTATTGGGCTCGTCTTGTTAAATCAGAGAAATGTAGGGCAAACCATAAAAACTTATTTACGAGTCAGAATGCGGAAGATAGGTAAGTGCGGGGTTTAAAGATTCCACAGCTCAAACACGGGTTTCACATTATTAACTCTCAATCATTATTTCTCTGTACTTGTTCACTTGTTAAAAATCTAATAATATGCATTCAAAATTCAAATATTTTCCATTATAAATATAAAGGTAAGGATGGAAAGATTTGCTTATACTATAATAATACTATAATAATGTGCAATATACAAAATATTGTAATCTCCAAAAAATCGCACTAGAAAAAAAAATTACTAAAAAATTTAAATTTATTTTTATCAGATGGTTTACAATAAATTTTCGTCGATACTTGCTGTGTCTGCATTATTATTGAGAACGTCAGCGGAATTTATTTTAAAGAGCTCAATCGTATTGTATTCTGACTTTTCTGATGAAGTATCCACAGGGAAGATTGGAGAATTTCTTTCAATTTGAACACTCTTCGGGTTTAGTGAGATCGGAGTGATGACTTTCCTCTTAAAAATATTGAGAATATTTTTAAAACGACTTTTTGGTTGACCTTTAACCTCTTTCCAAGATTGAATCTTGTGTTTGTAATTTGATAATTTGACTGATTCTCCTGAAAGATGAAACGAATTGTAAAATAAAATTCTCAATGAAAATAATAAACATTTTTTATTTCACATATAATTGTATTATACACGTATTCCATATATACTCCCTGGGCAGGAAAGAGAAAGGAAAATCTTTTGGTTTGGGCTTGCATTTCTTTTCCTTGCTGCGCGCAGATTTTCCATTCTCTTTCTTGCCCAGGAAGTACATAATGTACATATAACTGTACCACTTGTTAATGGTGTCACAAGTTGTGATGATGCTGCTGATGAAATTGGTGTAAAGGATTTGGAAGACTCATTTGGAAGAACCCCTTGGAATTTCTCTTTGAAGAATTTGAATGCATTCCTTTGGATTCCTGGGAGTTTGGCTTTCTCACATAGAGAAATGTCCTTTTGTTTAAATGTTTCTAATATGTACCATTTTGTATCCTGATGTGTGTAATTCCTCACAAGAATTGTGAAATTTCCATGTGGTCGTATTATTGATTGAACCGAATTTCCGAAATCTTTCTCTGATCGAGTCTTTTTTGATTCCTGATCAACTTCAATGTGATAGCAGTTTCCGACTCCATCAATCCCAAGAAGAAGAAAGGAAAAATTAAACAACGAAGCTGCGACTCTCAAATCATCAATTTCTCCTTTATTGTTTGATGTGGTATAAGCCATTCGAGTGGCTTCAAACATTTCTATCTTATCCTTATTTTTCCCTTTTCTGGTAGGGTTGAGAAAAAGGAAAGGGTCAATTTCGCTTCTTACTTCTCTTAAAATTGATCTGAACTCAGGTCCTTTCTCCGCATCATCGCTTATCAGAATGGCCAGAATTGTAAAAACATCCGTAAATGCAACATTCCGGACGAAGTATTCTTTTTCATTGTAAATGATTAAAAGAGGACACATTGAATAACAAGTCTTGGAGGATTGTGGTTTGATTCTCAATGACGAATATCCGGATTGTAAAGGCAAACATCTTTTTATTAAAAAGGGATATTCGCCGTCTTTCATTTTTGTCAAACTGAAGATAAATAATGTATAATTAACTTGATATTACAGCTATGTACATATTAATTGATGAAAACAGATTTAAATATACAGGTAATATGTATTGTGTTGTCCTTTTTACAATGTTTAATATTAATTTAATTATGCTGTTAAGAATTTTATACTCTACTTTTAATTTAGAATCAAAGGTAGAAATAACGATTAACCTTATAGAATCCGTGGGATTGGTGGGATTATGAATTCGCTTCAAGAATTTCCATCGTGTTTCAAATGCTTTAGTGTTGAAACAATAGAAAGTGAATTCTTCAAAGGCCTTTACATTTCCAGTTATTGACCTGACCAATCCGCTCATGAAATGCTTAGATTCAAAAATGACCCGACAATTGAATTTGAAGTGCAGAGCTGCGGCTGTAAGTTCCACTAGTGTCCCGCTAAATTTATTGGTATTGAGACAGTGGAAATAATATTTTTTTAGTTGATGCCGAGATGAAAATCCAAATCCAGGTAAATCTTCCTTTCCATATCCATTGCAGATTTCCAATTCAAAATCTTCCCAGCACTTGCCAATGTACTCGTCAACTCCTTTGATGACTTCCTTGTACTTGTTTTCATTTTCCCACAGGGCTTGGGCAATTGCTCGGTACATGCTTGTAACGTTTCCACAATTTTCAAAAATTGTAAAGTTCAATCCTTCGATTTCAAATCTATGCTCTATTTGTCCAACGTTCCTTTATTTAATTTATTTAGTAGGTAAATGATATTTATAAAATAATCTTAATTGGTAAACATTAATCTCCAAATTACTTAATTTCTGACTCCTTAATTATATCTTCAAGTCCTTTTAACTCTACGAGCTTTGATCGCTTCGTTTCACATTTCCCTATTATTGGGTTCAAAATTGAATAATCGATCCAAGGAAGGTTTCTCTTTTCTCTTGAATAAGGAAGTTCAGATATTTGTTTAATCATCTTGTTATTGGAGAGCCCTATCAGATGACCAATTTCATATTTTTCTTTAACTTGCTTTAACTTATTCTTTGTCTTTGATAATTTGTTTCTTTCTATTTGCAGAGAGAGATTCGAGTCAACATGAACAGATGTGGTAGAAGAGGAAATTAACAACGATTGTTTAGAATTCTCAGCATCCAAAAGAGTGATTTTGGGCTTTTGACATTTTTTGATTTCACTAATTTTCCTCAAAAAGGTGTTTGATGGAGGACTGTTTTGATTATTATTTTGCGTATCAAGATCATTCATTCTTAATAATAGGAGTAGATAAATATATTAAATTATTGTTAGTTCTTTGTAACCCCAAAGTTGTAGGATATTTACTAATTTATTTTTTATGATAAATTTTCATTAACTTGGTTTATAACTTATAACACAATAAAAATCATTTTATTGTGGTACAAATACAAGGATAAAACCCTGGAAAGGAAATTTAATTGCTATAATACCTCTACTCTAGATCTAATACGTACTTTTTGTGATGTGATAATGATATTTCTTTATTGTGTGATATACCATATACCTAACAAATAAATGCATGTAGGACATATTTACTTACTAAAAAGTACCAAAGAATATGTAGGTACTGTATACCTAGGTCTATAGACTGTGGATAGTTAATACAGTAAATACGAGTAGTATATATAAAGTATAAAATGTTTTTATTTTTATTGAGGTACAAATAAATTTCAATAAATTCACATAAGTTTTTTTTAAAGTAGCAATACATAATTTTTAATTTTATTTTAATTAATAATTTTAATTTTAATCATATTTTACCATTATTTTTTAATGGGTATGTAGAGTTATAAAGTATATTATAATATTCATGATTCACTTATTGTATGTAAAAAATATCATATTGTACATAGCTATACCTAATATATTAAATATTTAATATATACTAATGACCGGAATAAATTATTTTATATTGTAAATATATAGATTACATATACTTAAAATTATTGTAATATATTAGGCATCATGCCAATTGTAATTTGTGGTATATTTACAATGTTTACCAGAATATGACATCACAATTCCAAACCATCATGGAACCTCAAGGGCTTTTAAATAAGCAAATTCTTCAATGAGCCACTGAGAAATCTTATGTGCAATTTCCTCTGAAGGGACCAGCGTTTTATTGATGTTCACAGAGATCCTCATTTGTCCTCCGTAGCTCAGCATCAGCAAACTCACACCTTAAAAAGTTATAATGTCCCATTTAAATATATTATGTATGTTGTATGTATAAGTTTATTAGTAATCTATTCCTTCATATACTCATAAAACCAATGTAATATAATTTTAATTAGCCCATGTAATTATGAAAAACCTGTCATTCAAACAATACACAAATAGTAAATAAATAATTATTGATAGTCGAAGAATCCATTTGTCAATTTGTCGTTAATTACCTGGAGCTCCGTAATAAAGGCCATTGCTTCCACTCAAATAAACAACTTCTCGGTCAAGGAAAAATACATTGTTTTCCGGTCCTGGGAAGTTGGATGAGACCATTGTCGTGGTGACCAGGGTCGGGCGAAGTACTTTAATCAAAGGGATCGGAACCATCCCCATGACCTTTGAGAGCCAGAAGTTGGTCGCGGGGAGAGAGGAGTATCGGAGTCCTTGTAAATCCTTCTCCGACACTTTCAGTCGTTCCCTTGGGTTCTCGTACCCCACAGGGAACTTGATTCCCAAATAAGACCTTAAACAAAAGGATTCAATCGAAGAGAGCCAGAGGGTCAAGAGAGGGGATGGTTGGGAAATGGGGCTTACAAGTGATTACGGAGCTTATCTGGATGACCTGGGATAGGAATCGCTGTCACAGACTTCATTATCTTGGGGACTTTCAACCGTGACTCAATCAATGTCTTCCGGAAGGCTCCTGAGAGAGCCGCTATAAAGAACCATCACAGCCATGAACATCTCAATTAAGAAGGGATTATTTGTTACAGAAGAGATTAAAAGAATGGAATAATAAACGTCGCTTCAATAGCGCATTGTTACCCACGAGGACGGCCATGAAACTAACTTGATGAAGATTCTTAATATCTTTGATGAGGGTCAGAGGGATGGGATCGCTTTGGACGAGATAGGAAACATTAGAGAGATTCGGCTTGATCCAATCGTTTGAGTCTCGAGATTCAATCAATTGCTTCCCGAACTCATAAGGAACTTTGAAGGGAAGAAGAAATGAGCGAAAAATGGTCTTCATCAAGCTGCGCTGAACGTAATTCGGTTTGGCGATTTTACTTTCATTCCTTGTTAAGTTGTTGAGGATCAGTTTTAAGATGCTGTAACCGTCTCCAAGACCTTTAATGGAATTTAATTTATTATAAATACTTTTAAATCACTGATGACATTGATGGTTCACCATTCCAACGTGATAAAGGTTAATGAAAGTCAACATGTGAATGGACTTGCATTGAATCAACAATGGCTATAGCCTATAGCTATCTTATAAGAAGGCTATTTATTAATACAATATTTCGATCTTTCATTCATTCAACCAATTGATGAAAATAGTTTTTTGTGATTAGCAAAAACGTGTTAGCATATTTGTAATTTCATTCAATTTTTCGCATCTGTGATGTAAATTTTTATTTTATATTATAGGTATACCTACAATATTTATGTCAATTTAACATTTTTTTAAAAGAATATCATAAAGTTAATAATACTTTTATCTAAATGTAAGTTTAAATCTACATTACACACACTGATATTTATATAGGGGTTGGTAGTTTTTTTAAACAAACCTTTACTACTCGTCAATGAATGCTTATATGCTATGTCTAGTATCTAGAATGTAAATAACGAGTAATTAATATAAATATCTCAATAAGACAGTGCAGTGGGTACGTATTAAATCTACGTATTTTAGTTTGTTTGTAAAATGTAAAGACTATGGTACGTATTTGTATGGGCGTTAGCGTTAGCAGAAAAACTTAACTGTTTTATTTGTAGTTTTCGGCTCTCACTCTTACCTTCACACAATTCCTAGTTACATACAATTCGAGTTTGTAAAGATGTAAATGGATCCTCATTTACAAATAATAAATATTCCAAGGAATTCGACAAATAAAAGTTGTGCTAATACAAGGTGTTAGGTGTTAATTACCGTGATGAAATCTGAATGCTATCATGGTTGATTTTTCACTAGGCTTTTCACTCTGGATGATGTAATTGTCAAGAATCAAAAATTCCCACGGGCTTGTCTCCTTTTCCCACCGATAACTGGTCAATTTGGAACTTATTTTCAAAAAGTCTGATTCATTGAAAGGGGTTGGAAGTTGAAGTTCTGGGTCCGAGTGTTCGAAATCATAACGTCTCACATGTTTGGTCACATTGAATTCTGCATCCGACTTCCAAAACATAAATCCCATCCAGTGCATGATAAATTTTCTCAATTCGGGATATGCAAGTCGACCATTTTTTCTACGGAGTTCTAGAATTCGAGATGTCACAGCATTTTGAAGTTCAACAACACTAAGTTCATTTTTAATGACAAAATATATTAGAATATTATTACGAGGCACGTTATTAAAGTCATCCAAAGCATAAAATCCACTGCCTGGAGAAACAATCGTCAAATCCCTTTTGAAGATTTTCCCAATCACAACCACAATTCCACGAATAGTCAATGCTGGAAGTCCAATTATAAAGAATATAACGATAATGAGAGGAATAACTAATATTGCAAAAATAATGTATAAAATCTCTTTTAAAAATTTTTCGCAAATATTTTCAATCTTCATCTTAATCGCACCAAATTGAAGATAACACTATTTTAAATGTACAGATACTTTTGTATCTCTGTGTATTATGAGATGATGCACAAGTTTCAAGTTATTGTGTCCCTTGAAAGGGTTTGAAAGACTTTGCTCACAGTTGAGATCGATGAGTATTATATATGAGAGCGTTATGTATATTTATACGAGTTGGTGGTGATGGGGTGGGTTGTTCCTGAGATTAGATTATCCACATGAGAAGATGACAAGTGAGCTTTCTCTCATTGGAAGAAAACTCAAAGTATTCTCATTTTTCTCTCTCACAACTTTTGGCTGAATCATATTAGCTCAAGGGGATTTTTTGTGATTATTCCTTTGATCAGGGAGCGAATTGCGAATTCGTCTCGTACTCACACCCCCATGTGTTATATTCCTACCATGGAAGGATGAAAAAAGAGAAACTGAAAGTGGGAAAGATTATAAGAACCTTGAATCTTTTGTCAACCTCTTCCTATCTTAACATAATCATTGTGAGTTTGTGAAGGAGGAAGGAAGGATGCGACGCATTCGGACGCTTTTTAAGGAAACTTAAATTTCGATTTTATTATTCAATGCTGAACAGATGAAAAAATAGCTTTTATCATCTCTTAAGTATATCCAACTTTTCATTTCATGAATAAGTATTTGTTTCTAACATCGTTATCTCGTGTATAGATGATAAGTTTGGTCCGTCCATAATTATATTCATTATCTTTTGTATTGAATCTCTTTCACTTCCTTCGCTCTTTATATACACATTACGTAGTATTTGGTAATCCCAAAATATAATTTTCAGTTTAATAAATATGTTATATAGGAAAATGAATTTAACCATTATTGATATACCCGAAACGACGTCTTTATTTATTACGTCGTGAAACAAATTGCAAATTGTTATTTTTAGCACGAGTTTAACTTTCTACTTTGGTCCCCTTTTGGGCTTATAAGTATTATGTATGTATGGTATATGTAAGGAAGTGAGGTTTTTATGTAAGCAAAAGATTCACCTAGTGGCACTCATAATTGGATTCAAGTCATTCATTCAATTCAATCTGATATCCTTTTAGGAGCTCATTGTCAGTTAACAGATATTTTAAGCTTTTAAAATGTAATCACTTCCGCATAAAAAAAATTATTGGGGGGGAGATCTTAAGTTAGCTGTGCATTTTTCAATTTAAATAAGAAGGCCTTACATTATTTGACTGAAAAGTGAATTATCGCTCTTATATCTTCATAAATTCACACATACCTATACCAATATAACAAAATATCACCAACAAAAGAAAAGAAATTACTTCCTCATTTTAAATTTTTTCCTGTATGATTATTTTCAATATTTAAATTATTGAGTGTAGCCGTCTTTAACTTGATCCTTTATTAGATACACAAGCCATACCTTAAAGCTTTACCTTTTAACTAACTACCTAACTTTTAACATAGCTTTACGAAACATTTTAATCCCTTTAATGTTTATAGGGTCAGCTCGAATAAAAAGAAACGGAACGACGTTTATGAGAATTGCTCTTGGCTAGCTAAACAATGCCATTTACAGGTATAGAGTTTTTCATGCTTACAAAAAGACGAGTTGGAATTTGGACTTGGAATTCCTGAATGAAAAATATAATTATTTTTAATTGATTGATTCATTTGATACTGATTCAATTTCAAACCAAAGGAAAAATCTTAGCTAATCTTGAATTCTAAAGAAGTTATATTATTAAACCAAGAAAATAAGTTTAGCGGATTTTTTTTTATTAATTGTCGAGAATGTCATTGCAAAGTCACGGATCTTCATCCTTTAGTAATTCCCCTGACGAACTTGTTCTCGAATTACTTCATGGAGAATTGGTCGCAAGTGGAGTACTTGTCAAAAACGAAGATCATACAGTAAGCCAAATTAATATTGAATTTCAAATGGCATTTATTTAATTTTAATATGCTATTGATATTTACCACTTGAAATTTTTTTAAAAGAATACATAATATTCTTCTATATTTCAGAATGAACTACTTTCAAAATTGGAGTTTATTGGATTTAGCACTGGATATCGTTTAATTGAAAGGTAATAGTAGTAATATGTAATTTAGTATTAATTGGCAATCATAATGGCTTTTTGATGTTTTTTGAAATTAATTCTTAAAACGATAATAATTTCTAACTAAAAGTAAGTATCTTCATTTGAATTTGTTTATATATTATAGATTACTGAAAGATTCCCCTCGATTCAAGGATGAACTTGAAACAATCAAGTTTATTTGTAAAGACTTTTGGACATCGATTTATAAGAAACAAATTGACAATTTAAGGACGAATCATCAAGGGACTTACGTTCTTCAAGATAACAATTTTAAGTTCCTTTCTAAAATTTCTGCAAGTAAACAGTATCTTGAGCATGGACCAAAGGTAAATTAAAGCATATTCTTTAGTATTATAAATTAGAATAAATGAAGATTAAATGAATTAACATTGATAAGTGTATTGTTTATTTTGAATTAGTTCCTAGCATATACGTGTGGAATAATTAGAGGTGCCCTTGCAAATCTCGGTATTGCTTCAATCGTCATTGCTGAAATTGCAAATATGCCTTCAACTCGATTCCATATAACAATCCCAAGATCCTAATCCTCATTAGTTAAACTTCAGATAAATATTTAATTTTATTCAACTTTTCTAATTTCATATTCCCTCATTTAATACATCTAATGATAAAGTGTAAAATATATAAATTCTTATCACAAAATATTTTTAACGTGATTTAAATTATGATTATTAATGATTACTCAAGCATTTGTATGTCTTATCAGTTATATTATTATGTAATATCATGTAATATTTATATACCTATTTATGTATAATATTTACTTATATTTTGTTTTCAGTATATGGACAATTCTTTTCTAAATTGTTTCAATGTGCATATGCATATGCATAAACATGATTTAGGATTACTGTAAGCAGATGCCATTTTTCATTTCTTAATTATTATTATATTTTATGGTATGCTTTAAACGTTAATTTTGTTATATACATACACTTAAATATGGGTATTAAATTATTATTAATTAATAAAATATAGTGCTTATAATCTAATAATAAAAAACCAATTTCAATATTTATTTGTTTTTATTCAAATCCTTTACATACCAGTTAGAATTAATTTTTTCTTGAGTGAACAATTTGAGATTACATTTTATGAACTTGATGATGCTAAAAAACTCATTGTAAAAATAATTAGCCAAGCATGAAGCGTAGATTTTGAATTAAGACAATTAAGTAGCATTGTAGCATATAAAATACACACAACCAGTAAATATAAAACAATCACCAATTTCCTCGATACATTAATCTCATATTACAGATATATCGAACACATTATAAGGAATAAACTTGAATCTCGCAGCCATTGGGTCAAAAGTCATTATATATTAAAATTAATTCGAGAGAATGCTCAAAATCATTTAAAAATACTCATCCACAATACAATAGGATTGAAAGAAAAAGATACACCGTACAAAAATCAAAATGAAAATTATTGTGCTTACATTATAGTGCAATTGGCATTAAAGCTACCTTTTTATTAAGTATTAAATACAAATTTGCAATAAAAAATGCAAACTAATAATAACAATAACAAACAACACCATACAGTTTATGTATAAAAATTCAGTTTAGCTTTAAATTACCGGTAGAAAATACTGAGGGTGAGTGTACTCATTTCTTTTCAAATTCAGTTAAAATTGAATTTGTCATAAGCTTGAAGTGACGACAATATGATATAGATAAACCATAATGAAACTAAAAATATTCCTGAAAAGTATTTGGGGACTGTTGGACCACCAAGTTCTGCATTGCCAAAAATCTTCATAAATCTTCTTGCTAAAAGCAAGCCCAGTCCAATAAATGCCATAATGGAATAAACAGAAACGCTGAATCCCAGTGAGCCAGCATCAACTTTAAATGCTCCATTCTATAAGACGAAAAGGATAATATTCTTATTAGATGTTTGTCCTATTACCATTTTACATATTTTTTTAATAATTTGGTTTCAAACTCACATTAACATTATGATAAATTGCTGCAATAACCCATGGAAGTCCGAGACCCAAAAACACATTGACAGAATTACTTCCCGTTACATTCCCAACAGCGTTATCCGCATGTTTTTCATTTGTAGCCGCTGTCTTTGATGCAAACAAATCAGGCAAAGAAGTTCCAAGGGCTACGAATGTAATAGCTGGAATTGATATAAAAAGAAAACAAGAACACATCAAATTAATCAAAATCAAATTAATAGTATTAGCCCAAATGCTAATAAATATTACTTTTTTATAAAAATGTATTTACGATTTCCAATAATATAATTGTACCTGTAACAGAGTCTTTGAGTCCAACAAGGCAACCGAAAATTGAGGCCAAGTCTCCGACCACAGCTGTCAAAAGGCCAATCGCTCCCAATGAACAAAAGAAACAAAGCCAACCTCCAAGTATTGCTGGTGGTGGAATGAGCGCAAACAACACTTTCCATCCGAAAGTAATGAAATGCATGAAGTAATCAAATCCAGTAGCGTTTTCAACATCTCCTCCATTCACTGTCAGAGCGTCTTCAATCTGAGAGCTCCAGGTCTCACGATGTACTTCCATGTCTTTGAGTTTACTTGAAGTCATCGAAGTCATCCTTTGGAAGACCGAATTGAAATCTGAAAAACACATTTAATTTTGTTTTTTTACTAAATGTTAATGTTAATAATTAATTTATGTAAAAGGGTTAATTCTTATAGAAATCAACCATCGTCATTTGTAATGGTAACTGCAGTTTTGACATTTCGGCCAAGTTTTGCTCCCCCGGTTGGGTCAAAAAGTTCAACTTCGAAACATTCGTCCTTTTCAGGGTTGAGGTCATCAACAATTGGAATTTCAATTGAACGAAGAATCTATTTATGTTCAAAATAATTACTATTTAATTAAAAAAACTTGAAAAATTAGTTAGTTCATAAGTGTTATTAGATAGAATTTTAGAAATATTATACTTCTCCATGTTTGAATTCGAGAACTCCGCTTCCTCCTTGATAATCGGAAGGAGACTTTGCTGAACCGTCGACTGTTTTCCAATGAACTGAGACGACACCGTCAGCCCCGTTTGTTCTTTCCACATCAATCATGGCACAATTACAGCTTTCCTTCACCAAAATTCCTCGTTTTTGGAAAGACAACACTCCAGGTTCTATCAAAAGTCACAATATATTTATGTACTATATTAGTTATTTCCAACTGAATAACTAATATTTACTCCTTAATTCCTACCATCATCATTCAAAATAACAATTTCCATTATAGGAAGTCTTCCAAGTGTAACATCTTTCCTTTCAAATCCTTCTTCCATTATTGAGAGTCGAAGAAAGAATTCCTCATCTGGCTCCCATCTAAAAAATTAAATGAATTAAATTATATCATAATGAAAGAATATTTTATTTATATATTATTATAATAATATTTTTTTCAAAAGACTGAAAGAAATAAAAGTGGAAAAATGTTATTATAGTAAAAGTAAAATAATTGAGTTATTTCTTACTGCTTGTCATCAACAATCTTAACTGCAACTTCCTTTTCTTTTGCATATGGTCCAAAAACAAGTTGTTCGTTAACAGGAATGTAATCTTCTCCAGATTTCGCCGTCCCATCAAAGCTTTCCACTTTCACACGTACAGTATTATCCATTCGCCCATGGCGTACCACGCTGATCATAAACTTGCCAATATTTTCAGGAACCTACAGGAATTTGCATATTAAGGTCTAATTCTATTGTTATAATTATCAATGGTCATTGTTTTGACATAAATTTCCTACCGCGAAGGAAGCGGAGTTGAATTCGATAATTGCTTTTTCATGGCTCGGCTCTGTAACGACATTAGGGAGTGGGCCGATGTCTGGTACTTCAGGGTGTGAATTGATTGCGTCATAAACCTAAGAAGGACTTCTTGAGAAAAAAACTTCATGGCTATTAATGAGATTTACCACGCGGAGTTTCTCGTTCAGAACTGGATGAATTTTCCTACTACCAGCGAGGCCACGAACAGCTCCAATCCGGTACCAAAGTTGGGACTTGGGTTGCGTGTCGATCAACCTGGTAATTAATGCATCGATAAAAAGCTAAAGTTCATTAGTCTATTCGTAGCCTACTTGGTGGCGGCCAAGACAGCGGCGTCAGTGTCGGTTAGATGTGGATATTTCCGGAGTTCTTTGTAAAAACTGATGAGCCCTTCTTTGTTCAGCTGTCCATCTTTGTAGAATAATTGTTCCTTGGCCAGCATGGCTTCGCCTGTATACAAATCCCACACATATTATAGACGATCCATCATAAAAATCAATGAACATATTAGAATAACAAAATGTTCATAACAATTAATTTTGACTTCATTCCGAAATTAACAATTATCGATAAAAATATTTAAAATTTAAGCATGGCATTAAAATTAACATAATGCTTTATAGTATTACTAGTAAACATTAATACAATATGCTTAGAAGTCTTTTAACTTATAAGAGTTATAAGACTGACAATAAATTAACATTTAGTTTTATAGCATTTCAAGTATGATAGAAAATCCAAGAATGTCATTGAGTAAAAAGTGAAGAAACAATTGACAGGAGACACATAAGACAAGATAATGACAATAAGAACCAACATGCTCATGACAAACAACATCCTTTAACTCTTCTATTAAAATAGAAAGATTTAAATTCAACCAACCACCATTTGCTAGTTTTCCAGGTTCCGTTCTTAATCCAATGCTAAGGTCGTTATCAACATGTGCTGCATTAAAAGGGAAATGTTCATATAATATTATAACTACCTAGTGTATTATAATATTAAATGTAGTTTGTAGTGTGTTCATACATCACAGCATAGAGGTATTATGCATATTGTATACGATAGACGATAGGTAAAATGCTTAAGAAAGTAACAATAAAATAAATGCAAAGGTACACAATATATTTCAACAATTATTCTATAGTACTCACTACTCAGAGTCTAAAATATATTTTTTGGCAAGAAGGCGAAACCTTCCTACCAATATGTACCATAGACCTACTAGGTACACACACAAATGTTTTATAATTTAAAATTATAGGCAAATCGGCAAATGCCATGCATTTTGTGAAGGGATAAAATCTGTCTGAGTGAGTGTATTTTAATGCCCATACTTCTAAATAGCAGTAATAGTTATTTGTATTCGCACAATATTATGTTGGTAAATTGTATCATTGAGAATACAAAAATATTGTGTTAAAATGAAAAAGCAACCAATTTAAATATATACTTCCCTCATCAGAGAATAACATTCCCATTCGCATGCAGCATGAAAATTGTAAAAATGTAAAAGGATATTAACTTAAAAGGCATTTATGAATATTCATATTTGCTTGTGTTAAATTACACATAACTATTCATTGTTCAATGAATGTTTGAATGACCGTAGTTCGTATTTCAAAATTGAAATCACGACCAGCTTTACTACAAACTAAATTTATTTAGCTTAACTAACATTCAAAATGCTTCATGCGACCTGATCCTAAAGTAAAATAAATCAATTACATGCCAGTACTCTCAAACCCTATCTCCCAGAGTTGAATCAGGATTGATTTTTATGCAGGACTGTATTAATTATATTGATAATGAAGTTGAAGAGATTGTTAGTAATAGTTTGAACAAGGAAACTTACGAAACGTCATCGTCAGTCAAGTCAGGGATCGAAACGAATAAAGCACAAAGTGGTCTCTGAACATTGACATAATTGCATTGAAAAGCGAGAGCTTTCAATAAAAGGAAATAGGTGAACTAAAAATGAAACATCACTTACACTCACCACCGGGACTACCGTTCGTATTTCCGAGCTCAAGTTGGTTAGCATCCGTTATTGTTGTATGGACTCGTCGCCCAAATTTCCAGTCACGGTCAGCCCACCAGGCAATTATGACGAGGATTGGGAAAAAGGCAAGTGTCAAAATTGCTTCCCAGAGCTCAACGATGTCCTTAGAAATAAACACAAGAACGACGAGAAGCCAAATATAAGCAAACAGGCTGAAAATGCTCGTAACGAGAAACACCTGCCATTTCAAAAATAAATGCATAAGACCATTTTCATAACATTAGAATTTCTAGAATGCTCATTTAATGCAATTTTTACCTTAATGAGATCAATTCTCCTGGTTTCTCCATTTGGAATGGAGATTATACAAACTGCAGTAATTGCCAAAAGATTAAAAGCTGCTGATCCGACAATTGTTCCAGGTCCGAGTTCTCCTGCTTCAAAGTCATTTCCAATAATCTCAATACATGAGAGGAGAATTTCAGGTGCTGATGAACCAAGGGCCATAAGAGTCAAATTGGCAACCGTTCCTGTTTTGGCAATTTAAAACATTGTTTAATTCTAATTCTATTTTATTACAGTAGATTAACCCTATATAATCAGTAGTTCAATTATTCATTTATTTACCATTCCAAAAGTTAATTTCCAATTTTTGAGGTTCTGTATCTTTTCCGGTCGATAAATAAATCTACAAGAGTTATAAATTCATCAATAATTCATTCAAGGAAGTCAAAGCAAATATTCACAAAAGCTAGAAATAAGATAAATGGTTGCCCGTATTTCCCTCACCGTTCTTTTTTTGCTTATGATTTTTTCGATCGCTCCCATAAAACTAAAATGACAAATAAAATTAGATTCGTGCTTCATTAACATAATAAATACCATTAAAGATTTGATACTATTAAATATGGTACATATAGCATTAACTTTTAAACCATTCTAGCTTCCAACCTGCATCAAACGAAAGTTGATATAAATTAAGGCTTTAGCTTACACATCAGCGACAATGGCGACTCCGAGGAAGCAATATAAAAGACCGGCCAAATAGATTCCTGCCCGAAACCCAGAATTCCAAGTGTTTTCATATGGAATGAATGGAAGTAGAAGTCCATTCGAACAAGTGTCTTGAATCTCAATTGTAATGTTTTTCGACATGGTGGTTAAATTTAATTTCACTGGAGATTCACCGGTTTTCTGTATCCCACCAATTAGATAGATTTTTTGGTTTTCTTTATATTATGCTCATCTGAAATAATAAAATGAAAATTCGGCGTTTCTCACTCATTGTTTATATCGTTAATGATGATTCGTTTGATATATAAATTAAATTTAAAGTAAATGTAAATCTCAGAATTAATGATGTGGATTGAATTACAATGCGAAATAAAAAATTCTTGTAAAAGGTGATATCATTTTATAATTCAATTTCCTGTTTTTATAGCTTTACTATTACAGACAGGTATGAATGTATGAATGATCAATGATCGTTGATATACAATCATGTAATGTAGAGGGAGTCATCCTCCTCAAAGATTAAAAAACTATTACAGTGCTAGTGCTATATATTATGTATTGTACTAAACATTTATATAATCTTAAAAAAATATATTGTAAGATGGCAATATGAGGTACTTGATAAATAAAATTAAAGTCAACTATTGGAAGAGAATTCCAACCCTTTGAAACTTCAACAACAAAATGCCAATGTTATTACCAAATAGTATTAATTGTAAGTTAGTATTCGAGTTTTATTCAAAGTCAAAATCTTAAGGTTATACCACGAAACATTTACGACTTTTCTTCATTGTTCATTTAAGGTGCATGTGGAGGTTATACTTTGATCGAGCTTTACTACACTCCTTCTTCCTCCGCTTCATAGGGACAGGAACACGAAGGAGAAAATGATGTGATCGCCAAATAAGGCGGATTACCAAGTAATATTATTAAAACGATGATGCTATCCTATGGCCTTGCTATACGAGATGCTGACGCTTATCTACATAATATTAAAAGGAACAAAAATTTATAATAAACAAAATGCTCATCAATCCTTGTGTGAAATGATCTCATCATTTGACAATGGAATTCTTAACATAAACGCCCTCGCGTCAATGTTTTGAGAATGTATCAATTTCAATTTGGTATGCATGAAGCATGAGCTCAACAAGTCTGTTTAAATATTAATTAAAAGATTTTTAAAATTATCTCAAAAACAAAAGTTTGCTTTGTAGAGTAAACTAACTAAATTCAACAATGTTTTTCAAATATAGATATCACTGTTTAAACTTTTTATAGAAAACACCCTTTAATATAGAAAATCACCCTTTGAACAATTTACAATGTAGCGGATGTTAAAAAAGCTTAAACCTCTTCAACACATAAGGAAATGAAGGACTATTAAATTGCTAATATTAAAGGGTGTTTTTATTTTGCTTATTAAATAAGCAAAATATGCCATGTAGAGTATACGGAGTTGAGTTAAATGAATTTATAAATACAAAAAAGAAAGGGACACTGTAGGCTTTTCATCATTACCATAAACACGTTAACTCTTCTCTAGAATGTTTGGATGTTAATTAAGAATAAATGAGAAATTCCACTGAACAAGTTCCGTCCATGTATATAAAAATTTAGTGTACTAGTAAGACTAGTATGATCAATTTTATATTTAAGAAAAATTTAATAAGAGCTTGACTAAAATGCGATTTTAGTTTAAAAATTTAAAAGGAAACAAAGGTAAGGTGAAGAGTTCATCCGCTTCCCCTCCCCCTTGATAAGGACCAGTTCAAGCTTAAATGACAGGAAACACGAGGTTGTGGATACGAATTCGAGATGCATAAAATTGGATACATCCTTCCTTCTTTGATTCTCCATGCACAATGTTAAAACATTTAACAATACATATCATGACTTTCAATTCAAGTGATGAATTCCGTAACAAATTTAAAAGAGACACTCAGAATAGATAGGCGAATGTCTTTATTTATAAAAGATTGTCCAATCTTGCTGATAAAGCTTAATATTTACAGATATTTCCTAATCCTTCTTATCGTACATACTTTATTTACCTACTCTACATACTTTTATTAGACTTATAGTAAATATTTATAGGTATTAGTCCTACTTATTTAATAGGTATTAGTCCTACTTATTTAATAGTAATTATTGTTAAACCATCGATTGTGGGACTTATCACAATTAGAATGGTTTCTAGTTCATTAGCTAAATAACATATTGCATTATGCAAATAATTTACAAATACAAGTAATAAATACAATAATGTAAATAGTGTAAATACAATAACACTTTATTGAATTGTAATTACTCTAGACATTAACTTGAGTACAATTGTGTATACTTATTTACCAATTAAATACAAAAGTCAATTGCGAAAAAAATACCGTATAATAGAAAATATGAATAATGGAAACACTTCTGTGGAACATAAATTAATAATCGATGGCAAAGTTTAATGGACTCTCTTTATCGTCTACTTTTATTCATCATATTTTAAACTAAAAGCAATTCACTTTAGAAGAATTGTTTACATTCCGCAAAATCAATATAAACTTTCGGCGATATGGATAGGTTATTATTGTACTTACTCTATGTAATACCCTGTTCCGGGCTTTGAACGTTTGCATTAGATATACATAGAACAAAGGTAGATGTATATAAAATTACATATATTAGCAACTTTGAATGTTCGTCTAAGATGTAAAAAAGTATAAAGGGTCAGTTTTTTAATATCGGACATACCCGGTTTGTAATGGGTACGCAATATAGTAAAAAGTGCTTTATCAATAAGAAAAACGAAAGGTCATTCTAAGATTTTGCGTGACTCGGAACAGTTTTAATTTTCCCTGATTCCACACGATTGGGTATTTTATCATTTTATATATTACTCCTAATACTTTTAAGGATAAAATGCTTCCCAAAACTATAAAATTGGTTCTGCTATACTCCATTTTCCAAATAATCATGGATGTCCGTTCTCAAGAAAGTGGTCTCACGTCTCTCACGCTTTATGACTTGATTTGTTTACAATCTGGAATCTTACGTATCGCATTATCTCATATAAAAAATAAACAAGAGAAACATTTCTACTTTTTGTTTATTAAAATTGTGAATTAGGCGGAGTTTACTCAACAATTAAACCAATTGATTACTCTTTAAACTTCCCCAAACATCATTGGCAATAATCAATTGTGAATTCTGATTGATT
This sequence comes from Neelides folsomi, assembly GCA_034687125.1. Classification (NCBI taxonomy): domain Eukaryota; kingdom Metazoa; phylum Arthropoda; class Collembola; order Neelipleona; family Neelidae; genus Neelides; species Neelides folsomi. The sequence continues at coordinate 18,964 of JAQGBZ010000538.1, forward strand.
AAATGAACTCTCATTTAGCTCAAATATTTTTAATCATTTAACATTTAATCGAACCCAGATCTTACATTTGCTTTACTGGAGACCAATATTCAATGGCATTCTAAAAACTAAGGTATAATACGAAGTTGGTCTTGAAGTGTGTTATTTAAAATTAAATTGACTCTCGACAGAAACTTTTTTGCCGCATCAGAGGGATGTGAAATGATAAGTTTTATAACCACGTAATGAGTATGTTTAGAATCATATTTCATACACGTGTAGAATTAAGCTCGGGCTCAAGAGCTGAGGTCAAACTTAAAACTGAAAGGTTGTGCAATTAGGAGTATACCGAATAAGAGCAATCCTCAACCCTTCATTAAAATCTCGCAAAGTGTAGACTTATGATAAGAGGACTCTAGTAAGTTATATGTACAGATATAACTAAATGTAAGTACTAGATTTTTATTCTGCATTCCTCTCAAGACTTTTGCTACCCTACAAGACTTTTATTTAGTAATAAAAAAGGTTGTTCCCACAGGGTGTATAATGAAGTGAACTTTAAAAAAGACCTGAAGCTTCTATAGCATGCCAATATACTCGGTGTCTTTATACTCAGATCGAGGCTCCGACATTAGCGCCAAAAGCTCATTTTCATCTTTCTTTTCATCTTAAAACACTTCTAACCCCCACATCAATTCTAATTAACTTTATCCACAATACATATCGATGATAATACAAAAAGTTAAAAAACAAGTTTTGAAAAATCCTTTTTATCTTCATTTGCCTTGTTTATTTTTACATTGTAGAATCACAATGACAAGATTAACACCAACGACACGATATCCTTAATTATTGTAACTTGCAAATAATCAAATAACTGATATCAACCAATAGCTCAAATCCTCACATTCCGATGGTCTGGTGGGCATCCAAAAAAATTAAAACTAGCAAGAGTCGGTCATGATAAAAGTTTTAAAATATTGGGATAAATATTACTTCAGGAGATAAGATAAGAGATAATTATAAACCAACAAAAAAATTCCATATTTTCAAGGGAGAGTTGAGTTTTGAGTTGTATGTGTGAGTAAATATTAAAAATGAAAGCGAAACCACTGGAGTATATCTTACCTTGTCAATATGTAAGGAGGTGGAGAAAATGTGGAGCTCCCAAACTCTCTAGCCCACACTGATGGACTGAGTTAGGATTGAAAGGAGTCATGAGCCTCTGTGTTTTTGAAGGTCTTTTCATTCCGACGACCATTAGCCCCCAGGCAGGTGGTTGTTCCAATGGAGAGAGCTCTTCTCTAACTCTCCATCTTCAGAGAAGGAGTACAAGCCATACTGCAAGGAGGTATAGAGGTCTTTAAACCTATGGGATTCACAACATTCCCGAATAGAAATGATCAGATACTGTATGAACTTGACTTACTTTTTGTGTATTCCTTCTTCGTTGAGTTTGGGAGGCGAAAGAGAAATTTAATAAGGGTAATAACAAGGAAACTTTGATATTTCTGTACATCAATTCCTTGTCATATAAAAATTGTTCATCCATGCTGCCGTCGCTAAAAATGATAAAGACTCTTGAAATGGCCATTTAATTTAAATTTATCATAGTCAAATTTTAAGAAAATACAAGATTCATTTATTAATGACTTTAATATAACTACAGTTGAAGCTTATTATTCAGTCGCTCGCTTGCATTAATCATCTTAAAGTTTGTAGTCCATAGCCCATTTTTGCAATTTGTATTGGTAATAAAATCGCTAACAGAACGTGCTTCTTTGAATTATCGATAAAATAAATATTTCTGGAACATCTATCCATATATGATAATAATAATCCCAAAGATTGAATAAATGTGGTATTAACATTACTGATAGATATTGCATTTTATTTCTAGATACATTTATATCAACCACTACTTAAGTTTGATTAATTTCAATAAGAATTTCGCATTGAAATAAATGAGGAAAGAAGGCTCGTTTTTCAAAGGTTTGTTTTTTAATTTTGAAGACAAAGGTTTGGATTTAGGACACCCTGAGTGAGTGAGCATGAAAGGACCATTAGATGACAGGGAAAAAGCATTTACTCTCCTAATTCTTTTACACCCATAAGTCGTGACAAAATTATGGGACACTCTTAGAAATATCTACTCACTTGCAATTACTTGGTTCATAGGTAGCTATTCCAAAGTACTTAGGTAAGTTATAATGATTAATGTAATGTACAACAATAATAAAAGTGTCAATCAATACATATTGTATACCTAATTTAAATGACAAGGCAACACATATTATACAATTGGTAAACAAAAAAGCATAAATTACATATTTGGATCGTGCTCTGCTCACAATATCACAATTAAATGCTATATGGATGTTAAAGTTTTAATAAGAAACAGGTAATATGGTATTTTCTTCGTATTTTCGAGAATAGTTTCGAAAAATTGAGGATTTGTGCTACCTTCAATGCTCTAGTTATTTCGTATAAAAGAAAGAGCGCATTCTGGTTAAACATTACACTGACATTGTATTGTATACCTTTAGTATCTATCTAATAAAAATTAAGACATTTGGCTTAAAAGGTAGGCATATTCTATACTATACTGTATGTACTCATAATTTTTTTATTTAAGATTTAAGGCATGCCATTTTTTATAAGTTGTTTTTATTTAATAAAGCGAATACTTTTAATTTGAACTTACATACATACCATACATATTCGAATTCTATTAGAATGAAACAAAATAAGAAAATTCACATTAAAGAAAGATGAAAACTAACGTTAAAGTTATTCAATTTAAATAATTAGTAAGGTATATAAGTATTATGTATTACAAATTCAAATCAAATCACATATAAATTAGGGATGTATAATACATTAGTTTTAGGCTATAATGTAATGTAAAGGCTTATTAAAATCAAATCAAGTTTATACATATTATATTGTAACATTCAAAAATTAAAAACATACTTAAGTAAAATAAGAAAAAATAAACTTGAAATAATTTAGCTTTGATATACATAAATAGAAGTTACGAAAGAAAATAAAGTTATTAATTACACAAATAATAAACGAGATGAAAAGCGTTCATACAAATGCTTAAAGAATGGATAATCCAACCTTTCACTCCTTGGCATCAGTGACTCCGCCATTTGAAATTGCAAAAGTAGCTTCTGATTCCGGCAAGTCAGGGCTAAAATACAAAAATTCAAATAGCATATATATTTAATTATTTTTGTATGCAAATTATTTGTGAAGTTTTCGTCATTTCATTTTGTAAATAGGTACATGAATGTATACTAAGTATGTGTTATTGTGATAAATATTAGTGAGTAAAAAAACTTAACGACTTAAAAAAACCGATGGTGAGTGAAAAGTTAACTTATACAGATTATAGTGAAACTATTTTAATAAGTATTAAAACATTCCTTTCTAAGATTTATGTTAAATGCCACACTTATTGTACTCCCAAAATAAAAAGCTATCTAGCTAAGAAATAATAAAATAATCGTTTCTCAAATTCACACAACATCATAAAAATTTGCATACCTGTCATAAATTTTTGCAATTCGATTTTCTCCTCGTCCTTTCTTTAATGAAATGCGGGTCGTTGAAGCATGAGCGAGAATATTTCCACCAATTGGTTTTTTGGGATCAGCCTAAAATATAAATTAACTTTATTGTTTTCGGTGACTAGAATTGTAACATGAAATTAATAGTGCATTAGAATAAAATGAATATTCAGAAAATATTTAAATATTTTACTTGAAAGCTCATTGTCGCGCCTGGATCCGAAGTCATTTGATTTGTCACGAAAACGGCCAAATTGTATTCTTCAGAGATCTTTTGGAGTCTTGAAAGCATCTGCCCCAATTTTTGCTGTCTTTCTGAAAGTTCACCTCTGCCGCTGAAATCCACTCGAAACAATGCCATAATGGAATCTACGATCTATTAATAAAAAATGACTTAGTAGCTCATTACTGTCATTACTATTGTATATTCATGTGTATGTTATGAATCTACTAATATTTAAATAGTTGTGTTTAATATGGACCAAAAGTTTGTAGATGCCCCCTTCTTCATGACATTTAGCAGCAACCAGATCTAAAATTTCGTATTGATGCTCAGATGTGTAAGCACGAGCATATAGGACGTTATCCAACACGGCACTTTGATCAAGCTGGAAACGGTCCGCAATATCTCTCAAACGATCAGGACGGCTATTTGAAAATTCCAAAGTTAATGGATTTAAAGTAATAAATAATCTTTATTGTTTCTAGTTACAATCAAGTTGTTCATTTACAATGTATTTTCCGTGTCCAAAAAGATGACCTTCCCTCCTGTAAATCCGTCAGGTCCAGGGATTTGAGCCGTGACACACAATGTGTGACTAAGCTGTGTTTTTCCAGTTCTGAATTCTCCAAATGCCTCTGTTATTCCCATTGACTCGATTCCACCACCCAACAGTTTACTGAAATTATATAAATATGCATATAGGTAATAATAAAATAATACATAAAATCTTAATTAGCAGTATTTACCTATAAAAGTCATATTACCTAAAGCAATTCGCTATACATAATTTCAAATGCAAATAAGTAACATTATATATAATATAACAAATATTATACTTAAATACCTTCTGTAAGACATTGACATTTTCATGAATGGAGTTAAGCATTAGCATTAAAAAGCATTAAATAAAAATTACATGATCGTATTTGTTTATTTCTTTTGAGTTAGAGTGAATAAACTCAATAATAATAATTATGATCTTTTTAAAGGTTATTTTATATTACCTATTAATTTGTTATTTTGACTTACTCAAGATCTTTAGATCCAGTTTGAACTTTAAAAACGCATTTCCTTTTGTCACTGAACTGCAAAGCTGTAAGAAATCCAGGGCCAATTTCAACTTTCTGACATGCTTCTTTTATTTTGTCAACTTTTGCCTCGGATAAACCTTTTATATTGCCCAACTTCTTTTTTGTGCACATTTGGACTCCCTTTACTGTGCAAATTCCAGCTGCCTTTAGTTTCTTCAAATCAACGGAATTCTAGCAATGTAATATAAAAACATTTAAAGTTTCAATTCTTAACAAGTAAAATTATAAAAAAAGTAATACATAAAACAAAATAAAATATCATTTGAAACTAATCTCAATTAAAATAATTAATAGAATAAAACATAAAATGATAAATCGAATCAAATAATAAATTATACAATCCCGTGATTTTGAAGAAGCTCAATATCTTGAAAGAAGCTCTCATCTTCACCAAAACCATCTAAGGACACCTCGTCCTGAGTAGGCACCACCATTTGGTCTTCTCGTTTCTTTTGCTTCGACATATTACCAGTCTTGTCTTGCAAATATCTCCGGTAATTACTTTTAAATGGTGAGTTAAAAAATAGTAAATATAGATTTTAGAGCCAAGTGAAAACGAAGAAAACAGAAAAGGAGAAAAGTGAAAACGAAAGAATGAAAACGATAAAACACTACTACTGAAAAGTCGTGCCTTTCTCTCTATGCTTCTTCAATGGGCGAATCGGAGAATGAGTTTCGGTCTATTTCTAGGCTCTTGTGCAAAGGAGCAAGCTCGATGGATTGTTTCACTTACCCCAAGGTTTGTTAGCATGATAGATCTCGCGCTTATACATCCCTATTCAATCCATATTGAAGCCGCCACTTCTTGCGGATTTGAGTTCCAGCACGCGTTCTCCTCTTTGGACTATCGAGTTAAATAAAGCTTCAATTATAATTGCCCAATAAAATTGCTTAAATACCTTTCCGGACTTAATTTCCTTCATTAGCTCCGAAGAACGTGTGACGGTACCAATTTCGAAAGGTACCAATTTACAATTTAATATAATAAATTAGGTTTATTGTCCGTCTAAATTAGTGTGTGTGCTGCGTGTATGTCGATTCCTATACTGATATTTTATAGTCTCATTCTTTATTAAATATTTAGATTATTTATGATTAAATATTAAAGTATTTTTTGATATTAAATTAATTTTTTTATATTTTTTCAGTTTAAACAACAGTTAAGGATTAGCTCAACTCCTCCGTGAAGCTACCGCCGAGAGGAAAACTTAAAGTTGTTTTTAAAAGTGTTATACTAATCAGACATTCAAAATGGTAATTGATAATTTATTTTTTATATATTTGCACATTGTTCATTCAACTATTGCATATATCCATGATTGGATTAAATCTATTGAATTATTTTTATGAATTTCAGACCGATGCCGCTAATCCAAAAGCGTATCCTCTGGCTGATCCATCTCTGACAACTAAAATATTGAACTTGGTTCAACAAGCTGCCAACTACCAGCAATTGAAGAAAGGAGCAAATGAGGCTACGAAGACTCTCAATCGTGGATTGTCAGAGTTCATCGTAATGGCTGCAGATGCTGAGCCTTTGGAAATTTTGCTTCATCTTCCACTTTTGTGCGAGGACAAAAATGTTCCTTACGTGTTCGTACGTTCCAAGCAAGGTAATAAAAATCCATTTAAATGCAATCTTAAATGTACAGTACAAATAATATGAAGACTAACAAATCTAAAATTTTAATGTTATATTTAAATTATCATAATTTTTGCGATATAAAATATTTTTTATTTAATTTTAGCATTAGGCCGAGCTTGTGGTGTTTCGCGATCAGTTATCGCGTGCTCAGTGACAGTGAACGAAGGTTCGCAGTTGAAACCACAGATTCAAGCCATTCAAAAGGAAATCGAGAAACTTCTCGTTTGAGTTTTTCATTATTTATTTGAAAAATAATTACTTGATGGGAAGCTATTTCTAAATTACTTATATCTCTTTATATGTAATCTACGGCTTCAAGATTTTTTATCTCTAAAACTTAAATATCTTTCAGATTATAAACCTACATTCATGTTTTTTTCTTTAATTACTTTTCATAATTATAATCTATTAAAAATTATAACTGTTTTTAAAGATAAGAAAACACGTCATTTTATCACTGTTAATCATAGTGTTAAAAATGCTAATAAAACTTTAGTGTGAAAGAATTATTTATTTTATTCATTATTTATGAACATTATTAAAAATCGGTCCTGCATTTAACTTCCAATTTTCCTTCCACCGGCAAGATTGAAATGACTTTAAACATTCTCGGTACTTGTCGTGTTTTAATGAAGAACTTTTAGAATTTTTGAACCAGTCTTTAATTTGAGCTGCCAATTCTTCAGAGTTCTTAAATATCTGTCCATTTTCCCCATGCTTAACTAATTCAGAAACGCTAATAGATAATTTAAAGAACAGATTATTTAATTATTCTCATTCAATTAAAATTTTAGATTAGATTTAATGTGATTGATTTTTACCATTTAAAATTCATTGCACAAACCGGAACTCCGCATCCAAACATATCCACAACTTTCATTGGCAAGTCAAGTCCACTCGAAGAAGTATGAAGAGATACTCCCAAATCAGCGCATGCTTTAATATAAAATATTTTTAGAATTACTTCGAAAAAGTTAAAGAGTTAAAATTATTAATTGCAAACCAATTAATTTAGGGTAGTCTTCTGGCTCGAGCCAAGGCAAATGTATTTCAACGTTTCTTACATTCAAATCCATTATTTTTCTTTGATAAAATTCTTTGAGTGGTCCTTTACCAGTAATAAACACAACGAGCTTTCTATAAAGTTTAGGATTTTCTTCTTTTTCATTATCATAATCTACAAATGTGTAATATTCACTATTTTATTTAAACCATAAACAAAATTCAAATATATACATTATGTGGTACATATGTAGGTATTTTAAATAAAATATGAAAAATATCAAGTTTACTTTGAAGAGCTGAAAGTAAAATGCTAAAATCTTCATCTTCAGTCCAACTAGTAGAAGAAATTAAAACCCCGACATTTTCTTCTTTTAAAATTGGATATTTCAATGAAAATTTATCGATGCAATCTTGTTTTTCCCTATGTGAAAGCGATTGAAATTTGACAGGAGGCTTGTCATACAGCGTCACAGCTCTAGACATGAGTAATATAACATTATAATTATATTATGTGTCTACATGTTATATAGAGCACATAAATATTATGATTTTATTACTTATTCTTATTATATAAATCTTACTCTATATTTAATCTTTTTTTGAGATCATTTTTCATGGATTCAGTAACACAGAAATGATAATCGCCTTTTGCTCCAAAATAATTTTCAAACCATTTGTAAAGTTTGACTATTTTGTTTTGTTCTCCATGTGCAAGAGACATTATTGAGAATCCATAATTGTGCCAATCGATGACAAATTTTGAACCTAAAACTCTAGCATAAAGCCAGCAAACTAACAATGTTGGAACGGCTGGTGGATTTTGAACAAGGATGTACTCTGGATAAAATTGCTTTCCAACCAACATCCAAGTAAAAGCCCAAGAGAGGAAGAAAACTTGCCATGCAACTTTCAATGGATATGCTAACAGTCTTGGAATATCTGAAATTCATTAGAAACATTATTAACTCCGTGTTAAATTACTTAATTCATGATGTTTTTTTTACTTCGAAGGAATCCAGGATCATCTTGTAGAAAACTGAACCAAATATTTGGATTGTTTAATTCTTCTGGAATCTTTGACCCTCCATATCCAATCATGTTGACATAAAACCCCTCCTCAATGAGCGAATATGCGTGGTATTGCATACGAGGGCTATGGCCAATGTCACCAAGAACGACTATGCATGCAGACTTCTTCATCGTTTTATCAGACTTCAAACAAGCTCCATGAACATCGTTCAATTTTATTCCTTGAGGGTCAGACTCCATCAGCTATTATAATTTAGAGAAAAGACAAAAGCTCAATTAGATATAATATAATATAAAGATAAATGAATCAGAAATAAATTGAAATCAGAAATTAATGTTTTTGAAAATGATGAATGTTGATTGAAAACTTTTACAATGTGTAAATAATGTAACTCTTTACTTCAATGTCTTCAATAAATATTTTTGTTGAATACAAATTGGATATAAATATTATTCCTCTTCCTTATTGCAATTTTAATTAATTATTCTTAACGACATTATCGTATTTACTTTTTATTGCTCCGTATGTTCCAGTCTTTGGGAGTAAATAAAGTTAAAGGATTAATGAAGATCATTGGAGAATTTATATTCAACGTCCAACTTTCGCTCTTCACCCTTTAAGTCTGTGAGTGAAGAACTCGTGATCAAGTGTAGATGTCGAAGGTGGCACAGTGCAAGAATAGGAAAATGAAAGACGGAGATTTCCGTATTATTTCTCAAAGGGGTTGAGCCCGTCACATCTCAAGGATCCCAAATCGTGTAGGATTCTCATTACTTAACTCATCTTAATCAATTCATTTACGACGCTCATCTTCAATTAACAGGAGTAAAATAAGGAACAAGGTTAGTAACCCTCTCTTAATTTTTGTTATTATCTTACGTTCTCAATCTCTCAATAATAAAACATGTTGAGAGCATTTTTGCTCATTCATGAGCATTGATTATGGCTCATATGATTATATTTTTCATTTTAACCTTAATTAGCATTTAGCATTTTTAGTGATTTAGAATTATAGTATTAGGTCGTAATAAGGGCAATAATAACGAATCAAAAGTTAGTAATAAAAACTCAATATCAATTCGTAAGATATCTTTTGATTGTATGTAGGTAAAATTAAATAAACTCTCATGCATTTCTCTCACTAAATTAACAATTTGAGATTCAAATGAAGTTTTTATTAATTGGATAAATTACAGTCTAAATGTAAAAACAGAAGCTAAAAAATAATTTTCGCGATTATTCAATTATCGATTAATTTGGTTAAGAAGACGTATTAAATTAAGAATTTTAACATGTATTTTGTTTTCAAACCTGTGAGTTAATTACTCTTTCAAGGGCTATAAATTATTAGCTTGAAATTAAATGATCAAAAATGAGTGAACGAGTTTATTGTAGGCACCAACATACTTTCAGTACCCATTACTTTCAATGCTTTCCTTTTGAGGGATTATTCCTTCTTGAAGAACTTGTTTTGAATGTGAAACAATTGACATTGTTTAATGCTAGTGAATTATAAGAATTCAAGTTAGCTTCACTTATAAAGAAAATAAATCATTTCAGATCAATACCTTTGAAAGTGTATCTAAAGTTCTATTTATATAAAAATTAACGCCTTAATAGGTATAATAAATATTTATGGAACTAAATTTCATTTGTAGATGCTTTAAGATTAATAATATAAGTTAACAAGATTATGTGAGCACCTGGATTTTACTAACAATAAGTTTAAGGGTACATCAGATACAACGTTTCCTTTTAGTGAGCAAAAAATTAGCATGCTAATCATAATCAAATAACATCAATTATTTATTTACGAATACGAAACATATAAAATATGAAAACAATTTGAGGATGTTAGGAGTAAAGCATTGTCAATAAATAAAATAATAAGCTCTCCTTATCGCACTCCCTTTCCCTCATACATATACGGCATAAGAAAGGAAAACAGGCTAGTCTTAGAATTAGAAAAGTAATATATGTTCCAATTATAATAAAGTTGTTTTTCATGTTTTGCTATTGTTGTCGCAGATTGATAGTGGCGACGAGGTACCTTGATGCATCCTGCAAGTATGACGTGGGAACGCTTGTATTGCTCTTAAGACTCTTTAACAATCCAACTCTTCACAAATACACAACACATCTTTGGTCTAAGTGGTTAAAAGATAGAAAACAATTAGCTGAGCTCGACACTTCCAACTTGCCATTATAGTGAACGTCAACATAAAAACTTTCATTCATGTCATGAGTAAGTTTAAAATTATTTACAAAACAATTCAACTCACACACACAAGTAATCATTTTTATATTGAAGGCAAGTTTTATAATTTCTCGGTTTTAATAGAAGGAAGGAAAAGTCGAATGTCGGGGTCAAGAAATGGAAGCGGAAGATAAGCTAAGGAGGGGACAAAATGAGAAGATAATCGAAGATGTGAAATTACACCGTCAAAGAGATTCAATCGTTGATTTTGGTTTCATTCGAAATCAATTCAACCATGTGTTCCGGGGGAAGAAATCATAAACCTTATGATTATTTGTTGAAGTTTCTACTAGTTGGGGATAGTGATGTTGGGAAGAATGAAATTTTAAACTCATTTCAAGATGGATCACACGAGTCACCTTTTTGTTCGGGGTCAAGTAAGTAAAATGTTTACAATATATGTATGTATGTACTAATAATTTAATATAAAGTATTAATTATTTATTTTTGTTTTAGCTGGGTACAAAACTTCAACGATTTTACTAGATGGAAAGAAAGTGAAGTTACAAGTGTGGGATACATCAGGTCAAGGGAGGTTTTGCACAATATTGCGTTCGTATTCGAGAGGAGCTCAAGGGATCCTGCTAGTTTATGATATTACGAATAAATGGAGCTTTGATGGTTTAAATCGTTGGCTTCAAGAAGTTGAAGAAGTAAGTATTTATCTTTAATCAAATTTTCTCCATTATTATAAAATTTTGTTCTTAATAAGTTATTCCCTAACACGAACTTGGGCTCAGTTTTACTTTCCCGGTACACTTTTAAGGCAAATTTCGGCAATTGCCGGCTGCCGTAACGGTAATTGCCCACCAACATAAATAATACCAATTACGGCAAAAGTTAACTTTAGGCAATTGCCTAAATAAAAATTTGAAGGCAATTGCTTTAATTGCTGCAATTGCCGTTAAATCACTTGTGTTTTTTAACAAAATATTTTTAAAATAACATGCATAATTGAAATTTTATATGAATAATGCATGTTAGAAAAAGAATGTAATTTTTTTAAAATAGCCCCAAGCTCTCGAGTAATGCAACAAATACGCAAATTGAAAACTTTTTAAAAGTCTTTGCACGCTCGCAATATTTAGTTTCATTTAATTTCATTGCAATACATGTTGCATATTTCCCCTAAATAACTGAAAAATATATAGTTGACATTTAAAATATTCTATCGCAGGATTTAAAGGCTACTCATGCTAATGTTGGTAGCATTCTAAATAAGTTAAGAATATGGGACGGGCGAAATTAAATATAAGGTGAGTATTTTTATACTAATTCGACTATGCTAATAACGAATCCGAAGTTAGTATGCATCGCTCACATAAAATAACAAAATTGTGAATACCTATTTAAAGTTTTTGCCTCTGTATTAGAATACATTCAAAGGGGTATGTATACAAAGCAAAAACATTTCACAGAAAAGAGTGAAAAGTGAAATCTTTCTAATAACTTCATAACTTTGCCATTTTGCGCGAGCGACGCAAACTTCAGATTCGTAATTAGTTAATTAGAATAGTCGAATTAGTATATAAGCACTCTCCTTATATTTGATATCCCCATATAGTTGACTTATACCGTAGCGTTCTACACGTAAATATGTACACATGTGTAAAACATGCCAAATCTTACGACAATACCCAGTTTTTAATATTTGGAGACTGTAGGCGTGCACATGTGTAGTATCGTAGTATGGCATTAAACTAGCTTTATCAACTTTTGCAATTTTATGAACGAACTTTTGAATTCGTTCACTTATGGACCATAAGTTATGGTTAGTATGTATGTTTTGAGAATACATCTATGTTATATGAAACGTTTGTTCACTGAAGATGATAAAATCCCAAGTTCGCATATATGCATGCTATGTTAAAAATATTTTGTTAAAAAACACAAGTGATTTAAGTTTTTATTTAGGCAAATCCTAAAAAATTGCCTTCATGTTTTAGGCAATTGCCTAAAGTTAACTTTTGCCGTAATTGGTATTATTTATGTTGGTGGGCAATTGCCGTTACGGCAGCCGGCAATTGCCGAAATTTGCCTTAAAAGTGTACCGGGAAAGTAAAACTGAGCCCGAACTTGTATGTAATACACTTAAACTCGTAATAAATATGAGTATTGCAGTAATTACTGATATGTATGCAAGTTTGTACATTTTGTAGTATTCAATGAATTTTGATTTCGTAATTGATTGTAAGAATATGATGGTACTTCTACTAAAAAATTAATATAAAAATTGTATCTTTTTAATTTTCTAGCATGCGCCTGGAGTACCAAAAGTTCTTATTGGGAATCGACTTCACTTGGAGTTCAAACGACAAGTTTCAGTCATCGAGGCAGAAGACTATGCTGCCAAGCACAAAATGGGTTTTTTTGAAATTAGTCATCTTTGTAATTTCAATATTGTAGAAAGTTTTGTCGAACTTAGTCGAATGGCTCTCCAAAGGAATGGCATGGAAAGGCTTTGGAGATCTAATAAAGGTAAATGGCCATATTTGACAAATAGACATTTTATTCTTTATATAGAGTAATTAATATATGGTAGTTAAATGGCTACAATTACAGATTAGTAAACGCTTTAAAGTCGTTAATAAAGTCTCTTAGTCTCTACATAATACAGTTATCATCTGTGTAATAACTTAATACCTAGTTTAATAAGTAACATTGTGCGTATTATAAATCCAGAATTCGGTTTAATTGTCTTTATAAAACATTATATATTTGTATAAATATTAATCAATGTATTTTTTTTAATTTTTCAGTTCTTCAATTGAAGGAAATGTGCTGTCGTTCAATTGTGAATCATACGACAGTTTACGGGATCGACCAATTGCCATTACCAAAAAATCTCAAATCGTATTTGAAATCGTATGCAATGACCAGATATTCCACACAGTATCGAAGCCTTCCGGCCAAATTCCCTTCCAAGAAAATCAAATTCCTTACTCCGAACGATGCAGCTAATAACAGCTCCTGTGCGGGCAAAAAGTCCTGTTCTCTTGTGTAATCATCATAAATTAAGCATAATTTATGTAAGTTAAGAAAAGTTATCCAATATTTCTACTTCATGTATGTATGTATTTTTGGCGAAGCAAGACTTAATTTTTAAAACTGAACAAATATTCTTGTATACTTTCCTTGAAAATTATATAACTTTCCATATTCACAAATTTGAGGAAGTATTTTAACATTATTTATACCTATTTGTTATTATTTTATTGTTTTTGTTAATCATTACTATTTGCTATTATACATACTTCTTTTTTAGTCACTTTTTTATATTTGTGGAATCGTATGTATGTGTAGTGACCCTTTCAGGGAATGTTGAACGTATCGTATATTTTTTTGAACTATCATCACGTTCAGCGCTTATCTATTTCTATCAATATCAATGCATTTTAATATAAATATTTTACAAAAAATATCTAGGATCATGATAGAGAAAATCATTACATTATACATAATATTTACATTATGCAAAAATATTTTTAAAGTTATGTTTATTGTATTTATATGGATAACTTAATTTTTTTATAAACGCTTATACGAATTATTTTAACGCGTAAGATATGCATGAACATTTGAGTTGCTCATTAAATAGGAGAAAAAATATATATTGTGAAAAATAAAATAAGCCTCTAAACAAAATCATAGTTTTGTACTTACTTAATCATTTGCTAAACAATAAATACCTACTTACATATGTACATCATAATAAATTAACTAGGTTTTTTATTAAATATATACTAAATATAAACATCTCTATAAATCCTGGGGAAAATTACCTAGTTGATCCATGTATTTTTAGAGTAATAAAGAGATTTCCCCAAATAAGCTTTTTTGTTATACTGGTACATTTTCAAAAAGGTGTGAAATTTGGGTTAATAAGTTGGGGCCAGGTATATTGAAATACACCATTTCTTGGAATTTTTATATTTTGGGCTTTTTATTTAAGTACGTAAGCAGTAAGGGTTGTATAGAACAATTGAGTGAGTCTTTGAAATCCCTAAAAAGGTTTTTTACCTCATTTCTAATTACATACACACTACTCTTTATTAGACTTTAAATACTTTAACGATTGATGCATAAAAGTCAGTCTTGAAAAGCATTTCAATCATAACACACTAGTGGAGCATACTTCCGAAAACTTGAGGACAAAATGCATATTTTTCTTCTACTTTCGACTTTATTTGTCTCCGCATTTTGCCAACATGGTGGGAACCAAGGTATGTTATTACATATGTAATATGTAGTGGGTAGATTCTCATATCAAACCTTTAATATCAGCATCTCTCAATTTGTAATTTTATTTATCTATCTTAGGCCAATATCAAAATCCAAACTATGGACATAATCCAAACTATGAACAAAATCCTAATCACGGACAAAATCCAAACTATGGACAAAATCCAAACCACGGGCAAAATAATAATTACGGGCAAAATTCAAACCACGGGCAAAATAATAATTACGGGCAAAATCCAAACCACGGGCAAAATAATAATTATGGACAAAATCCAAACCACGGGCAAAATAATAATTACGGACAAAATCCAAACCACGGGCAAAATAATAATTATGGACAAAATCCAAACCACGGGCAAAATAATAATTACGGACAAAA
>JAQGBZ010000539.1:0-34308 GCA_034687125.1 Neelides folsomi
TATTAAAGTATAAAAGTTAAAAATTGTTAAAGAGTTCGAAGGATTTAAATTTTGGTGCTTTAGTCAGATGTGTATCGTACGATATTTAAAAAAATTTAATAGAAAGATAGAAATATATGGTTTATTTCCGTTTATTTCCATATATTTCGATTTTTTCCGTTTTTTTCTATTTTTCCGTTTCTTTCTTCCTCGAGGGTAAAAAAAGAAATTTTATCCAACGCTGGTTATAAGACAATATTTCTATCCTGGCTTTGTTAATTACGACATTTAAATTTAATTTTTCAATATTGTATTTCTTAATCACACGACCGAGTGAATGAGTGATTATGAAATGCAAGAAGCATTTAATAGCTCGTACATATTCATACTGTTTCATCTGACCATTATTCATTTAACTCCCTATTAAATGTGATAAAATATGAATAAAACAATGGATAATATTCCAATTTGGAATAATATAGATAAGTAAGGAAAGAATGAGTGATGATCTCCTCATTCAATTTGATATTTTGATAGCTAGTTAAATTAAGATACAAATTCGTAGAAGCAGAAGAAATTCCGGAGAATAATAGGAGGATGACAAAGCTTTTAATAAAAGGAGAAACTTTAGTGAGATTTATGGTGTGGAAATGCCCATTAACTTGCATTTTAGCTCCCTCGGGAGACTTTAAAAACCCGATGACGAGTTTTAAAACTATGAATGCAATTCCCAACTTTCTCTTGGTTATTTTACAAGCTATTATACGTAGAGGAATAATCGTTAGTCTAAAGTTACTTCATTTTTAAATGAATAATTAATTTTTTAATTACAATAAAAATGTATAATTTGTAACTTTTAATTAATTTTGTTTTGTGGATCTTAATAAATATACTATCTTTATGTACGATATATAGTGATTACCTACTGATATATAAGTAGTACAAACTTAAGATAAAAGATATGCAGTATGCATATTTATTTACATACTACACCAAGTACCATAGAGGGTTTTTTTTTCATTTTGTCTTAATAATTAATTTGAATTATGATAAAAAGAATACTCAAGAATATAAAATTGTAATTTTTCAATTACTACATATACATTTTACATACCCAAATATTATATAAAAATGTCCCAACTTTAATTGTAACAACAAAAAATTGCATCCACAATTTCATATTACTTTACATCTAATTTTACTGGAACAGTAACATTTTTGTGTATTATCCTAAATATCCTATTTTAATTACTACCGACCTACCAACCTACTATATATATTTAATATATAATATATAATATAAGTACCATATAATGAGCATGTAAGAATTATTCTAGAAATATACATTGTTGAATGCTAACATCAAATATTAATGTACAATACGAAATTGATCGGTTGTTATTATGCGAAGCATAGCGAAAAGGAGGAAAGTTTTGGAGAAAGTTTGGCAAAGTTAGACAAAAATTAGATTGTCGAGAGCGTAAGCGGAGTGTGTACCATATAATATACTTTACATGGAGTATATGGGAAAGGTTAGGATCTTCCATGAAAGGAATAAAATTCCTTTCCTCTTCCACCAACCGGTTTATGGTTCGCTCATTTCATCAACCAATGCTTTCTAATATTTCTCTCATGTTCGCAAAGAGAATCCATTACTTTTATTAAACCACTATCACCCACATACATAATACATATTACCTACACATATAACTGCATCCATATTATAGGTATATCTCTACTAAAAAAGTCTCTTCTTGTCTTCTACTATCTGTTATTGTGAATCTTCTTCACGTTAATGAATGACATAATAACACGAGTAAATTTTATCATAAAACTTTAAGATTTGGTTTCATATTTTGTATTGAAAGAATAAGATACTTGAGAGTCTAAAATTATTCGTATAGCCTAAAAACACAAATACATATAGCAATTATATATTGTTCTTATAACATCTTTTATATCTTATTTATATAAATTCGCTTTTATCTGCACCAATCTGATATATGCTATTCATTTCTTGTACTTCCCAAAATTATCATAAAAATATTTTTGTTGGGCGTCTAAATTACTTATTTAAATGTAGGAGAGCCAAAATTGTTAAATGTTCATTCACAAAATTTATATTAATTTACAAACGTAGAGCTTCATCATTGTATTTACCATATTTAACAATAGAATGGTACAATGTGATTCGCGAATATTACTTATACCTTTTAGATATTAATAAAAAAGATGACTATGCCCAATAATACTTAGAACGAATGAACATACTTACATAATGAAATGCACAAGGCATTTTAAGGACTTTCATCATGCTAAAATATGAGTTGATATCTATAAAAACAAAAAGTATAGGGAACTTCCTTTCTCATTTCCATGCATGTGTACTCCTATGAAATGGAATATTTAAGATGATTTATATTTCCCATATCTGGCGTGTAGACGTCTTATCTAATTTGATGATAAAAAAGATCTTAGGAGTTGAAAATGCCATTTTTACTATGAGGGTGAACGCCCTTTTTGCCTATTTAAGAATCCGGGTTTATTTCTTATTCTTTTTTTCACGAGTTGGGTTTTATCGTTAAAGGTTAAAGAATAATTATTTCCTCATATTTAGTTATATTACTTTCCACTTATAACATACCTTATAATAAATATTTTCATCTTATATGCCTTTTAAAAATATTTGGCTCGTAATGCTATTAGAATTATTACCTATAGATGTATCCTAATGTTTGAATCCTACTACATTAAATTGGTTTATATGGGCAAATTAAAAGAATTAAAAATATAATTGATCGACTGAATTTGTAAAATTATCTATAATCCCCCAAACCTAATATGTATATAATTATATACATTTATTTATTACAATTTTGTAACAAATATTTTTATTTTATTAAAATAATTTACAATTTACCTAATAACATTACAAAAAATAATTAAATAAATTCCGAATTCCCACAAAAATACCAAGATAAACCAAATGAAATGAATTATAAATACTCTACAATAGTTTAAAAATGCTTTACTAATTTCTCAAAGAACTGCGTTTTAAAATATGTAGCATCTTACTTTTTATTGGTATTAAGTATCTGGTTGGCAAACAGGCAATTGATGTTTACCATTCTTTATTCATTTAACACATATTGTCTGAAACCTTATACCTCTAAATTACATAAGGAGATCTCTTACAGCAGATTATTCACATGAGTATATTTAAAAAAGCCTATAAATTGGCAATTCACATTGTCTTGATCCTAATAAAAGAGTCGTTGGGCTGAAGGAACGAACCTCCGTCGTTTAATCCCCATATAATAAATGATATGACGAAGAACAAAAAAAGAGTTTGTGAAGCAGAGCCGATAGTGAGACAGAGATGAAGAGGTCGAACAAGAACTCTGCTCATATTACTACCACTCGGATCAAATAAGAGCAGATCTCCAACACACACTCCATACACACCCATCCATTATCTCCACAGAGTGACTTTGGGAGACTGTTTCAACCAGTATGAGTATTTGGACTATATCAGACTTGAGAGAGAGAGAGACTTCAATAAGAAAAAAAGTCTCGATCTGATCAGGAATTGAGTAAGTCGGTCGGGGTATCTCGGTGTAGGAACCGCCGTGCTGAGTCAGAACGCCGCCTCTTCTCCGCTTCCACTCGAGCAGAGGTGACCGCCGAAGAAGATGGGGAGTTTTGCCGGAACCAACTCCACATTTCCGCTTCCCTGTAAGAGGATTTTGATCGGAGTGGAGTGCGGCGGCTGCCACCAATTTTCCCCTCCAGCTCAACTGACACATCATTAGTCGGTTCCCACGGGTGGGAGAGGAACAATGTGAAAAGAATCGCTTGGGAAAAGTGTAAATATGGAATCTTACTGGCGTTACTCTTGTCCCATCACTATCCTGTGGACGCTCATCTATCTCGTTGTTTTCCTTTGGGGACTTGTTGGGAACTCAGTGGTGGCGACGGTGATTGTGAAGACCAACAAGTCAGCTACTGACTATTTTCTCCTCAATCTAGTTGTGGCAGATTTCCTTGTTCTCATCATTTGCCTCCCAGTTACCCTCATTTCAAATCTCATCACTCGTAAGTTGGAAACAACTCCTTTTCCTTCAATCCTCTTTCGATTTAAAATTTTTGAAACATTTGTTATCATATATAACATACCATAACAAATTTTTATCAAAATTAAATACGTGCTTCATTTCAAAGTAAAATGCATTTCAATTAAAATGAGATAAGATAGTTTAAAAATTCTATGCATAACAAATCTAAATACTTATAAAGAAGATTTTAATAATTTAATCTAAATGATTATTAAACACAGTTTGTATCCATTTGTATAGGTAGAGTTACAATAATAGTTATTACTATAATTTCATTCCTTTAAAATGGTATTTTTAATATAAATACAATTAAATAATACTACCACTTGGTTAAATATCATGCCTAATCACTTAATAGAGTTAACAACATACAACATACTTATGAATACATAATAACATACTTATATATTTAATTCATGTGGCTGTATATTATCCGCTATAACTTTAATTACACACTAAATTGATGATAAATATCTGACCGGAATGGCTAATCAGGCCAGTCATTTAGCAATTAGTAAAAAGTCTTTTGAACTGCTTAAACAAAACTACTCATTCCACTACTACGTTGTAAATGCATTTGAATCGATAAATTGAGGCGAGAAATTTGAATCGTCGCATCCAAACTTTAGTAATTACCCGGATTAATCTAATGAGAGAATTGGGGAAGTGAATCATCTCTTATATAGGCTTTCCCTTCCATTAGCTTTCCAAATGAAAATCCATGTAAAAGGCCCAGCTGGTTTTCATTATTCCGTGCGTGGTGTACGTAGAAATAGAAAGTTAATTTTAAATGTATTCCTCAACTCAAAACAAACATTTGGTGAAGGGGTGACAAACTCTCAAGTATTATCTTATTGGAAAGGACTCAAGCGAAATGATAGGGAGATCCAGAGCATTTGAACAAGGACGGCATGCTGCACAAATTCCATTGTCCTACTTTGGAGAATTGCTATATAGTCAAGATGGGAAAGTCATCTACTAAAATTCTTGTTTTTAATACGACGAATATTTGAAAAAATGTTAAGAGTTTAGCTGTGCAATTTAATTTTTCATACTTATTTTTCAACAATTAAGACTTAATATTGAAATAAATATGATTGACAGTTAATATATAAGGATCTGCATAATTTATAATTCTACTAAAGAGCTAAGCTTAACTTTGAGATCGATTTTCCCAAACTTCAAAATCCATATTTATGAAAAGTATGAGTAAAGTATTAAATAAATATGTAAATAAAATATGGTTCAAGAAGTGAGTTGGCGTGAAAGAGATGGATGAATCGTGGAGTGTTCTGACTCGGAATTTTGGAGAGTCACTCGAAAATAAAATAAACATGTAGGATGTGGGATGAGAGGCTTCCGGGTGAAATCACAAGTTCCGTTGAGAGATCTGGGCCCCTGATTAGTATGGATGAAGGGATTTTATATCTAAGACTCCATTCATCACCGGACCAAGAAACTCCCGTCTCACTCAATTCAACCCTTCAACACTCCCTCAACGTTTTACTGATATTTACATATTTCCAAATTCCACTAACTCTTTCACTTGATCTGATCCGCACAAATTGAAATAAACTTTCAAATTGCAATGGAAAGGTTATTAAGGCATAAACAATTCTGATTATTTCACTTTTAAAATTGAAATGTTAACGTTTTAGAAATACAGTAATACCTATAGGTTATAGGCGCTTATTAATTGTATTATATTATGTCTATGCAGGGTGTTTAGTCTAGATTTTCATAAAGTGTCCTTAAAACAATAGAGATAGGATAAGTATAAGGGTTGAAATTGACGTGATTATAAGCTACTACAGGCCACATGTACCACGTTTATTTAATATCATATAACTTAAGTCTGTATTATAAAATGATTAATTTGAGCTTCATGATTGATATTGAATTGGATAGATTCCAAGTTATTTCATTCTCTAAAGATGCATAATGGCAATTGGAATTCTTCAGTGGAACCCATTGAGTGAATTGATTATGCACACTAATCCGCGTAGCTTCTTTATTATCGCCTCGTGTCTCCAATTTATATTCATTCACACGCACACAGTTTAAGGGAAAGGTTCCAAACATGCATGCGGGTTCTAAAGAATGAATTTTATTTACAAGTCTCATATTTCTTGAAGAATCCTTTGGGTTTTTTTCCCAAGAAATGTTTACGCATCTGTCAGTTGGATAATCCTGGAGGGTTGGAAGACAATCGTTTGAGTAACTTGAGAATGTCACAGAGAAGAAAGAGGCCGGCAGTAAGGATGTACTTAACAATTCGATTGAAGGAGAAATCATCCATAAGGCTTCTTTGTCCTTTTCGATCCGTTTCCATTTAATAGCTTTGGGGCAAAAGAATGTTGAGCCAAAATATGTTCCGAACTACGTACAATGGAGTATTTTGGCAGTTTGAAGTCCTATCTTCAGATTTTACTTCAGAAGTGTTAATATTTACAAAAAAATCATTACTTACCAAACACATAGTATGCACATACTATAGTAGCACTAGTATAATAAATAACATTAGGTACGTAACCGTAAGGCAATATTTAACTTATAATTTTAAATATGATTGAAAATTGAATTGCTAGAAATTTTTTAACCTCTAATTTTGTATTTATAAACTTAAGAGGTTTCAAAATTGTAAATGCATTTTGCAATTTGAAAAGGTAAGGGTTAAAAGCTCGAGTGAAAGAAATGAGGAAAAATATGAAAAACGGCATTGATGAATTGAAGAGATGAATTGCCATATTTTTAGACATTCGCTTCAAGTGGAGTAAATCTTAAGGAAGTTGAAGTTGCATTTGAGTATTTATGGCTCATTCAATGGTTCGTAGTCTTCGTAATGGCACATGTATTTGAGTTGAAATGGTCGTGATGAGGGCAATTGAGAAAGGAGCTGGGAATCTTTGGATCTCCCCTATGATTGATCAACGGTTGGTGGATGAGGCGTCGTTAAAGAGAAGAGCTTGTTTCTCGGCCCACTCTCCCTCACATGTCTCCGACCTGGAATTGACAACCCAAAATGACTAATGCCTCTCTTTACGATCTCTCCGTCCACGTGAGAGCTTGTAGTAAATGTGTGGTTTTCCAGCTTGGATACTCGGAGAATGGATTTGTCGGATCGTTCCATACCTTCAAGGAGTCTCTGTCTCTGCCAGCATCGACACGCTAATTGCCATTGCAATGGAGCGGTGAGTCCTTGAGTCCCCATTAATCAACGCTATTCCTTATGGAAGAATCATTCCCCAATCAAAGGTATCTCGCCATTTGTCATCCAATGAAGATTCAAATTTCCGGGAGCAGCTGCAGACTCGTCATTTTAGTCATTTGGGCTTTCTCTTTCACCATCACATTACCATGGGCAATCTTTTTCCAGATTTCAACTTCAGATGAACTAACGGTTCGAACTTCATTCATTCATTAATTAAATACTAACATTAAGTTAAGTGTTTCGTTGTGAGTTCAACAGGTTATAAGTATTTTCTAACTTAATGATGAAGTAATTGAGTATGGGATCCAATTGATTGATGTGAAGAGTTAAGCGAGTTTATATTAACGTAAAGATCTGCACGGAGGTATGGCCGAGCAGCGTGGCGGAAAACGTTTATTACATCATCGCCCATCTCGTCCTTTGCTACATCCTTCCCCTCATCCTCATCACCATTTTCTACGCCCTCATTCTCCGGAGAGTCTCCACCAGACGGATTCCTCAAGAAGGGAAAAACCTCTCGACCGAACTCCTCGTTCAAAGGTATGTGATTCAAATCCCATTAGGGGTGGGATGATCGATGGGCTCAATTTGAATCCAAAGAACTTGTCCTTTCAAATCCCTTTTGATTGAAGATCGAAGATGAAAGTGATCAAGATGTTGTTGGTGGTGGTGGTTCTCTTCGCGCTCTCTTGGCTTCCCCTTCATGCCATCATCACACGAGTGAAGCTTGGGCCGAAGCCAACCGAATGGGAATATGAATTAATCCGGACAATAATGCCAATGGCCCAATGGCTTGGCTCGAGCAATTCCTGTATTAACCCCATTTTGTATGCTTTTTTCAATAAGAAATACCGGTCAGGATTTAAGGTAAGTTTAGATTTAATTTGTTCATATACTTACAAATCACAAAAAGCATACATAGTTATTTCTAGTTCAATAAACCCCTATTTTTAAAATGGTTTACATATTTAATGATATATTTAATATTAATAATTGTTAATTGTCTGGTATTTATTTACCTGAATAAAAAATTATACTTCCTGGTAAGTGGTGAGGGTTTTTAAAAATAATTGATCTTGTAGGCTTTACTAATGAGTCGGTCGTGCTGCTCCACATTGAGAGTCGAAGTCTCGAAGACTGATTCCACTTCCCGAAGTTCAAACAGAATCAATTTATCTGCGACGCAGAAAACAAATGTAACTTTCTTTCTCATTTCCTTTGCTTTCCTATAATGGTTTAATCGTTTAATCTTTCGAATTATGTTACTTATTTTACTGCACCAAATCCTTACACTGACCATGAGTAATTCCTTTTTTGACAGAAACAATTCATAAAAAGATTCCTATATGGGTACATTTCAATTATCGTTTCATCAATCTTTGTCGAGTTTTTTGAGCATTTTCTGATTCTGATAGAAACTGTATAATGATTTTGGGAAAGTAATGAAACTTTTGAAACTGTCATCACACTAATTTTCGCTATAATATAAAACAATATTTTATTTCAAAAAATTTGATGAAAATCGACGCTTTTACAAGATTAAATTGTGCATAATTCTGCAAAAAATAGGGAGATTTGGAATTAAAAATCGCATTTAGATCAAAAAAACTCGTTGAATTTAGGAAAAAATAATTCGATAAAATTATTTTTTAAATTATTGAAATATATTTGTTTAAATGAAATATAGTGAGAATTGGATTAAATTTTAACGATTTTTTACATTAAAATAAATGTAATTTTATTTGCTCAAAAATAGGGAGATGGATATTAAAAATCACTTTCAGGTTAAAAAACTACGTGATTTTAGATAAGATTCATACAAAGCTCGTGAATCAATTTATTTTATTAAATTCGTAATTTTATTAAAAATTGTGTGCTGTTAAAATTGACCTCGCGCCTTTCTTTAACGCCACACGTTATATTGTATAAATATTATTATAAAGCCACCATTGTCATAGTAAGCTAAGCGTCAAAAAATTAAAATTTAACATCCACGCTAACTTTGTTCCTATCTTTGAGGCTAACTCAAAGTGAGTATTTTTATACCAACCCCAATTTGGAATAATTTATCAAATGAGAGCAATTGTTTTAACATTGATGTTAAATGTAGGCAAAGAAGAATGGATTTCAAGTTACATCGCCACTGACTTCATCAACTGGAATGTCAAATTAAAAGTTATATTATAGATTCTTTAAACTTTAAAGCCCATATTATATATTTTTTATTTACCTTTTCATTAATGTGCAATTTATTTTTATTATTTAACAATTCATAGTTCACTTTTAATCTCCTTTAATTAATGCACATAAATTATGTATTTTATCATTAAATGTTGAATGAATGAATGAATACGAATTTTTCAGCGTTGTTAAATAACTTTTAATTCATACTGATATTACCAGAATGTCTAAAGAATAAAGATATATTACTGTTATCTAATTATATGATAAAGTTGTAAATAAATGTTGAAATCTAAATATTGTATTGATTAAATGAAATATTTACAAATTAATTATACACAATTTAATAAATAAATACATTAATCATTGTTGTTTAATTGTGATTTCTTCATTCAAACTAAAACTTATATGTAATAAGCTTAAAGTATTAGAACAATCATGGCAAATTGGCAATTTTCTTTGAGTTTTCTCTTTCATGGTCTTGTGTGAGCTCTTGCTATATTGGAAGGTCCTGCCTGTTAAATTCACAAATTAAAAATTTTAATTATTCTTACTCTAAAACTCTAAATGTAAATACTAAATACGTACTTGAATCACTAAAAAATATTGATTTTCATACCCTTAAATTTCCCTTTTTATTAATGTAATTGACCGCCTCAATAGTAAAGTAGGGAACGACTTCCTGAGATGCAGCAAGAGAAAATCCTTCATTTTCTCCTGGTGACAATGCAATAAAAGAAGCCACAACTCTCCCTGCAGTTGGATCTTCTCTCATTGCTTCTAACGTCTGAGATGTATAAACATTGTATTGTTGAACTGAAAGAAAGGTTTAATTATAATACCATACATAAGAGAATCTTCCGGGATAATTCATTATCGTTAAGTTCAAAGATAGATAAGGAATAATTAAACATATACCTTTTCCTTTTTCTCCAATGAGCCCAGGAGCAGTGAAGTTGAAAAATATTATAAATTTATCCCTTTCAGTAATTGTCAAATCTAATATTCTCTCAGGTGTTCCCTATTAAATTATCAAATTAAATAAAATCCTAATGTGAATAAGTTCGGCAAATGCCAATTTAATGCAAATAATGTATTTCGAATTATCGCAAATAACCAATATTTCTAAATGCATAAATCATATCTAACCAAAAAGTATGATGGTGAATTAACAACTCGAACAGTTTTGGGCAGATCTTGAACAACGGTAAAGGGTAAATTGAACCGAGAAATTCCTTCGCATCTTTCGCATCCAATCACTTTCTGATCAACAGGAAGGAGCGTTGGGTGAAACTTCCCATATTTCTTATTCTGATCACCAGGCGGGTGGAGATGAGTCGAAGGATCTCCGTGAACCCGAACGGATATTTTGTACGCACCGTCATGTGGAGGAACAAAGTGAGCGGAATAAAGTCCATCAAAGGGCAAGACATCTGGAACTCCGATTCCATCATCTTTCAATTCCACTTCCCAACTCTTCCCATCCGCCACAACTTGGGCTATAACTTGTTTATCACTCAGCCCATACAAAGATCTTCCGTTCAGCTCCACCCGTGCGTAAATGGCAAAAGGAGATGATTTAGGCCAAACTGATCCCATATCAATGACATTCTCTGAAGAAGCGGAAGTCGAAACTTGGACTTTTATCTCCTCCCTTTCGACTTCCTTTATCGAATTAGAGAAAATTTGTTCAAACTCGGCAATAATAACGAGATGTCCAGAATGAAGAGAACTGTCGCAGGTATAATCAAATTCCCATTCATTGTCAACTGGAGAAATTGGAAATCCTGGGAGTTTTGTGTAAAATGAACTCCTTCGGTTTAAGTCTACATGTTCGTCCCATTCGTCCCTCCTTTCAAATACAACTGACTCAACATGTCCGTTTGTTTTGAGATGAATTTCATCCTCGCTTGTCACCGATTTTGTGGTAAAATAAATTTCGAAATTTAAGATTCTATATCCAAGTATAGGCATTTTGTTTGTTTTTCCACATTCGACAAATCCTTTATAAAACTGAAAAACGGAATTAAATTTTAAAAATTTAACCATTCATGTCTAAAAAATTACAATCAATGATTTGGGAATCTTTTAATAAAAAATTATTAGAATTTACCGTTTTGAAAAGATTTTCTTCGATTGGTTTTGACAATGTTTGAGAAAGAGATGAAAGAAAGGGTCGGAAGGAAGCTGAAATTCCAAATTCTCCTTCAACCAATACATGTTCTCCTCGAGATTCAGAAACGAGTCTCTTCAAATTGATATTAGGACTCTGGGGTTTTACGACAACTTCCACTCCAAAGATTTTCAAATTTCTTGCTTCCTTCACAGCAGAGATGAGCTGAGACTCGTAAGCCAAGCTGTTGAATGTGTTGGATCCCACTCCGGTTTTAACTATCAAAACCACAGCTCCTGCTTTATGATCAAGGAGCTGAATTTCTTCAATCACATTCAAAAGAATTTGTCCAAAATCTCTAACAATTGGTCCATTTGTAGAGAAGTTTTCTAAAAATCTAACAGAACAGAAAGAGAAAACTTTAAGTTTAATATACAATTTTGCAACACTAATTTGCTCAAAAATATTTTTACGCATTAAATTTTCCTTCATTTCCAAAAATTGGAAGCCAATTTATAACTTTTTCGACATCATGATTTTCAGGATAAATTGAAAGCCCTCCAATTGTATTTAATGTTGTGAATGTCCCATTAAATATTGTTTTTAAGTTTTTTACAACTTCTGGGATTACTCTTGGCAAAACCTTAAGAAACATAAAGAAGAAATCGATTTTTATCATCGAACATTTTTATAAAGGCTGTTAAAATAAATTATTATTCTTGTATTATTTTTTGTACACATACCTTTGCATACCCAGAATCCATCAACAAATAGAAAATTGGAACTTTGGACTTTTGAACAATGCGTGTTGTCAGTTTTGGAAAATTGCTTTTTGATTCTTTGAGTTTTGAATAATCAATTGTTTTTTCAATTACTTCCCATATGCTCAAATGACCACAAAATACATTTTGCCTATTTGGATCTGAAGTTCTGTGTGAGTGTTTATCACAGAACTCAATTGTTGAATTGAGCCAATGAAAGTGCATGAGTGAACTTTTACTCTTTTGATTTTCTCTGGGTATGAAACGACAATTGAAATGTGGCCCATTTTCATCTTCAAAGACACATTTTTCATTATCTTCTCTGAAAATGACATTTTAATTTAGTTTTACAATATATAATTAAATCAGTAAATGGAATTTAATTTAAAGTTTGAGATCAAACGTTTTTAATATTACATGTTAATGTATTCTCCTTCAAGAGAATCCTGATAACAACCATTAGGCATCCATTTTTCATTAACAATTTCTGGTTTTTTGTAAAAATAAGGAAAGCGGAAATCTCCAGGATATCCCTTTAAAAATAAAATTATATAAGTTGGTATTAAGTTTTTAATTTTAATAATTTAAATTCAATCTTACGTGTTCTTCCCAAACACCATATCGAAGTCTGGCCCATTGAACTACGAGTGCTTTAGCTAATAAAATTTTTTTTACATAAACAGTTAATGGTAGTAAAGTATTTTATTATATGATTAAATTAATCTTACAAGGTAAACCGTAATAGCCAAAATCTTGAGATTCAAAAAAAGATATAGGAAGTTCTATATAATTTCCAGACGAGACGCATGAATTTGGATTATCAACCCTTGGAAATTTAAATTCGGGTGAAATTCGGATGTCTGCCAATGTGTAGGATTCGCTAATAAAATATTATTTTAAAGTTATACTATACTAAATAATGATTAGAAATTGAAAATTTTTAAATAATTACCTTGTTGAAAGCTGTGCTTTATTATAAGCCCAATGAGAAGGAACAAGGATGCTGAGAGATTCAATATAAAACTTTTTCTTTGTCGCAAGAAAAAACTTGTTAGAAAAATCGGCTATGATATTCTGCAATAAATTTGTTCCTGATTAATTAAATATTCAACAAAGTTTAAAAAAATGGTTGAGCATTTTTGACTCTTGGGTAAATAATATTTTTGTTACAATTTTTGTATTTTTATAAACATAAACCCATTTGGGTATAAGAAGCCCCTACCTGAATATTATTCAAATAACTTTCAATATTTGTTGGCTCAGGGGTCGACTCTTCAATCGCAATTGAAATTTTATATCCTCCATCATTCAGTAACTCAACAGCAGAACCGTAATTTGAGAAATTAATAAGAATTATAATGAACACGTTGAAAATTGAAACAGATTTCATGTTTAATATTTAATAGCCTAAACTATTTTTCGACATGTTATAATAAATTCTTCAAACTTCCAAAAAATGTTTTTAGATCTATGAATTAACTGAATTAAAAATCAAAGATTAACTTATTAAAATTCGTTTATTAACAATGTTTAAGATAAATTACATATATTGGCAAAATGCCTTAAGTTGATTCCATTTATAAAGGTAAGTAGGTATTTATTTGTGTTTATTTTGAGATATCAATTTATTGTAGATTGGTTTATCTTTTATTGGGTGAAGTTCAATTGATAAGAGTATAGACAAACAACAGTACCAGAAATGCATGTTTTTATTTACAAAATCAATAAAATCAGACAAAAACATTAGTATAGTGATGCATAAATGTAAAGGTAAGTAATTATATAAGTCTACAATTATTGTAATAACATAATATTAATATGATGCCAATAGGTATTTTAGTGAATAAACAAAAAATATTCCGTAGTTGGTCTATTTGAATTTGCATTAGGTTTGTCTATTTCGTCAATTCCGAATTAATGAGATAACACCGGAAATTCAAGTTTAATAAACTTTCTCTTCCGTTATTTACAATAAGAATAATAACAAATATGTAAATATTTGAATTTACTATAATAATATGTACCATATACTATCTGTATAATACTTAATTAATAATCATAAAAAATGACAATTATTGGATTGCAAAAGCATTTGTAAATTAATCAAAGCATCACATTGAATTGGCTAAATACCTTAGGGTGCTATTTAAATATTTTAGTTTAAATTCATCTTAACTTAAAGATATCATCATAATCATCTTTACATAATACTTGAAAGATTAACCATCAATAAAATGGATTCGTAACACAACGCATTTTACCAATATCCATGGTTTGAAAACTATGAATATTTATGCCTCATAAAACAAGATTGATTGAATAGATTTTTGAATTATAATTTTAAATGGGAATACTTACCAATACTGTTATACATACACATAATGGAAATGATGAATCATGAGTAATGCTTTTATTGAAATGCTTGTCATTTAAAAATGCATAACTGCTAAACCTTGTAATTTACTCAAGTGTGGTTTCCCCCTATGACTTACTTAAAATTAACAGGTGTTTAGCTAACATTTTTTAATTACTTAATTTGTATTGAATTGATTGATCGAGAAAGTTACATGTGCTCAATATTTGTTCTATGTATGTACTCTTAATAACATCCGCAAAAATGTTCAAATGTACCTAGCTAATTTAAATGAAAATTTTCTGATGATTGGAATGCTAATTTGTGTTTTTCCAATATTATTACTTGTTATCCTTCAAACTCCCATAATGTTTAAGTTGGCAGAACAAATTTCAAAATGTTAAAGCTTTAACCTTTAATTATTATTTGTGCATATTTGGTTTATGACTATTATTTACTATAAGAGGTAATAAATTGACGTATGCTGTACAATATTACATCTGTATATAATTGATGATATACCAATTTTTATTACAAAATTTACCATACTACAAATATAATACACATCTTGTACACCGGGAATTTTATTATTAATATATTTTAAAAAAATGAACAATAATATTGCATCATTGAACCGACAGTTGAACGCATATTATTAAACCATATGCTAATTTTATAATGCCACTTACTCTCAAACAAAAGCCGAGGTTGAAACTTAAAATTGCTTTATTATTATTGTAATACAGAAGAAACTCTGCGTCATTTTAAGCTAACCAATATCATTATTATGATTAACATCCAATAATGTATTCCAACCACAATTCAGATTGTAGTATATACTCACTCTAATGGTCTTCTATTCTTGTAGAGATATAGGTATTATTAGTTAGGTAGTTATTGTGCTGAAGAGCGAGCCATCCTGAGAATATTAAATATAAATACAAGTGTTCGTGGGAACTTGAATCATTCCATACCCATAACTCAGAGCCCAAACATATTTAAAAGGTTTAATCCATTTGCCACTTTTTATCAAATTGTGACAATGAATTGTTTTTTGAGAATTCTATCACTAGCTGTTGTGATCATCGCAGTCCAAGTCACGGTCATGGTATACTTATTTATTATTCTATTGAATTTATTAATTTACTTAAAAGTCTAAAATAGTTAAAGTTGAAGATTTTAACTTACTTCAAATTAATCTACAATCTAATCAATAATTGCATACATACATGTTAAATATAATATGATTATTTAAAATATAGGAATAGTTAATTTTCAGAATATTTAAAATTTTTAAGGAAGGGGCACGGCCTGGTGGGATTAGTTCTCAAGATCAGCCTATCACCAAAGAAGTAATGAAAGTTGTTGATTCGGCCCAATCGCAAATTTTGAGAAAAGTAAGCGAAAAGACGGGAGCTAATGCTTCGTCATTAAAGGCCCTTTCGTATCGAAGCCAAGTGGTTGCTGGAACTAACTATTTTGTCAAGTTTGAATCTGGTGGCAGATATTTTATTGCCAAAATTTACCAGCCTTTGCCTCATACAAACCAACCTGCTAGTCTTCAGTCTATTGAAGAAACTACACAAGAAAGCTCAATTAAATATTTTTAAACGATAAATTAATATCCCTAAATTACGATTGTTTTTGTGGATCTATAAAATAAATCACACTTTCAATATCAAGCAATTCATTGATTTTTATTACATTTTATTGAAATTTCCATTGTAAATATTGGGATATGTCATGTCATACATTCATAACCTCATGTCGTAACTCGTATCATACTACATACAATATGCCTATAATATAAACACTTGAAATATGAATTATGCCCTCAAACGAAATATGACAATGAAATTTTAATAAATATTTATATATATACCAATGCAGATAAATTCATAATAAATATACTTAACAGTATGTGTAGTGAAATGCGATATGACGTAATGGTTCAAAGGAATTTTTTTTAAACTTTTGGCAATTTATTCTTTTTATATCAAAAATATACAAAACAATTAAAGTCACTGGCATTCATTTCATGGTATGTACATAATACATATTATGTATGTACTAGGTAGTAGTTTATAATAAAATTAGTAACTTCTATAATTTGTAAAGCAGACTTCAAAAAGGCACCTTTATTATTTAGGAAGATGTCAACAAGGAGCGTTTAAGAAAACTTACGTTGTGATCCTTGAATCCTTTCCTTTGTAATTTATTTAAAAAATTAAAGAGTTGTTATTAAATATAATTAAAATAAATAAATATTTACTTAAAACATGCGCATCAAACAGCCGTTGAATTATTAGTATGTGACAATAGGAATGACGTGAGGATCCCCAGGGTTAGGATAGCCAAGATGATGTTCTCCATATCCATTAGTTTTAATTGGCAAATCTAAGAAGTATTGACCCCATTTGGCACTAAAATCATTAAATTATCTCAACCTCATTGCTCTCATTGTTGACACAATTAATGAATAAAAAAAGCAAAAGTGTAACATTAACTTCCTATTACACCAAATGCATAACTTGAACTTGTAACTTCATTAAAGATCAAAATTGTCATTTATTCTTACGTTGTGAATTCTCCAAACACATCTGGTTCGACGCAGATCCCATCCTTAAAATCTAAGTAAGAACTTGCTCTGCAAGCCTTTAGTTCAGTATTATATACAGATTGTATATAAAAATCCCAAGCTCTGTCATGAGCACATGATCCTATATAGACAATAAAACGAGTCATTATAAATCATTAACTGAATCATTATTGTAAACAACTCTGTAAGTACATTAATTAGCGTGATATGTGCGTGCAAATGCATAAAAATGTGGGTTGGGGTTCAACGTAATTTGAAAGGTGTTAATTTGTGATAAATACCTGGCAATCCTGGGATATCTTTTTGTGTATCGTATGGTAAACTGCAACCAGGCTGAATTGGCCCACCTTTAAGACAAGTTTTTTAAAGATAATATTTAAGTATATTAAATAATTATATAAAATTGGCAAAATTATTGTTGATTAAATTAAAATTGTTATTAAAATAAGATTTTTCAAACCTCCGTTAACATAAAAATCGACATTGCCAATTTGCCCTAAAATTCCATAAACTCCTTGGTTAGAATGAACAACGTCAACAAAATGTGCATCTGCTTTGTCGAGTTTTTTGAAAGTCTTAAGAGGAAGATTATATTGGATTCCTGCAGGATCCAATCCAGTGATTCTCCCCAGGGTTAAATGGGTCTTTAGCTTGTAAGAATGTCCGGTGATTCCGGCTATGTGAGCCCCCATGCTGAATCCAATAATGTGAACTGACGAAGGATCAAACAAAGCTCTGTGCTTTGTGAGAAAAATTATTAACTCTTTTGTTTTTTCTCCAACTGTATCCAAATATTGAGCAGCTACAGAAAAAATCAATGTTTAATATAAAATATATTAGAAAAAATTAAGCCATAAATAGAACATTTGGTAGTGGGGTTTTTTAGTTAATTTTTGGTTTATTATTTTTAAATAATTTTTACCTAATGGATAGCCCAAAATTAAATTTCCAATAAATCCAAGTCTTGGTTTTGCCTTAAGGTTCCAATCCACCATTATAACGTTAACAGGATATCCCTGTTTCAAATATGCTGAAAATGATATTTAATTCAACATTAATTCAACTAGAATTTAAAACTTGACAGAATCATTAATCAATAGAGACCGGATATTTATATTTTGATATTCTTTATCTTTGAGGAATATCGTCTGAAACTTTGGAAGCATCCCAATTGGCCAAAATAAGGAATCTTCAGCCTATGTTGTTACGACATATTTTGCATTTTTGGACATGTTACGACATATTGCGGCATATTAGGGAATATGAGGAATATTTTATGTCAAAAAACAAAACATATTTGGGCATTTTCATATAACACAGATCGATAAAAGTGATTTTAAAGTTAAAATTAAAACATTTTTATTATTTAGAAATAATATATAAAATAAGCTAAACATAATATAAGAAAAATGGTAATTATATTATGAGAATACGAATTAGTACTAAATGATTATATTAAACTTAATATAAACTAAAATTTGCGAATAAATGCGGCTTTACTACAAAAAACGAATGATAAACGCAATAGCAGAATTTCATTTGTTAAATTCTTTTAAATCTTCCAAAAATCAAAATATTGAGCATTTCATCGTTTTAAATTAATATTTCATTGTGCCTAAAGAGCTTTTAGTAATTCAGCTAAATATAATAAGTAGATCCAAGCCACAGAAGCTTCTCTTTATACTACTGATGGTTCAATTATTTTTTTGCCAGGTTCCATAATTTAAACCCTGAAATTATAAAATGTTTTAATCTTAAATTTAAATCTTAAATTGAAGTAAATTAAATTATACAGCCATGCAAAAAAGAAGTTCCATGCTCAAAAGCTTCACAATTGAAACAGAATAATGAAACCGCTTTACACAAAAAATGCGTACAGATTTGAAAACAGACTGGAAAGTCGGTTCAGACGCTGTTGACAATTCCACCAAAGAATGAAAACTTCAGTTCACAACTTGCTTCAACATTGATTGCAGCTGATATTCCGTTTCATAAATTAAATAAAGTTTTTCAAAAGTTTTTGAAAACTAACTGTGGAACATGCGAAGGATTTATTTTCTAATAATCAAATATTTAATAATATTTGTTTTATTAACGCTTACTTTTCATTTCTTCCTTAGCTGATTGAAAAATTAGAATCAGATGTTTTGTCATTAAATGAATCAATGTCCATTGTTTCAACAACATTTGACAATATATGTAATATTAAGGAAACTTGCGCTGAAAAGGTTGGCACAAAAATGTTTTATTTAATCACCAAGAACAGTGATTATTTGACTCTTGAGAAATTAGAAATGTTCTCAATGGAAAGGAGGATGCTTCAAACACAATGTCAATTCCAACCCACTCTCCAGATCAACTTTCAAGTTTTAAATATTGCCCAATTATGCAAGTTGTGGTGGAACGATCATTTAGTCGGTATAAACCATTCTTGTCTGACAAGCGCGAAAACCTAACCATTGAACATATTAATATGTATTTAGTTTCCAATTGCTATTTGAATAGACACGAGGAAGAGGATATTAATTATTAGTTATAGAAAATACTGTGTTAAAAGTATATTGCGATACATACGAAATTGACCAATAAAATCAATTTTTCTTCATTTGTATATAGCCGAATATACCTATTAACATATTTCAGCATATTTGACATATATGGCATATTTGGCCGCTTTTTAACGACATATTACATACATATATTCGAGTTTGATACGACATAAAAGTCCGGTCTCTATTAATCAAGTAATATAAGAATATTAATAAAAGTGTGGAAGAGAAAAATGTTAAATTGAACTGCGTAAAACGTAATTAGTATAAGCTTGCGCTTGTTGAAAGGGAAAAAAGTTAACCGTTTTTGAGCTCTTGAGGATGATAGTCAGTGTAATCTCCCATAAACCCATGAATTATAATTTTTAAGAATAGGTTTGGATTGTAATTTGAAACTTTTAAAGATTTTTCGTCCCACGGGTTCAATTCTTCTTTATAGTGCAAATTTCTAAAATATGATGACGAGAATTTATTTAAGTCACAAAATGCATTCCAGATTTTTTATTATAAATTGAAACAATTGAATTGCATTTAAGCACAATTGTTTTATATTATTATTTAATTAAAAAAATCTATTGTTATACAAAGTTATTTCATGGGAAATTCTGTATATGTTCTTACATTGGATCTGGATAGAGGAAGAACCGAACATTGTTGTCGATAATTAGAGGCTTGTGAACGTGGAAAGAAGGTGATTGCAATGTATCGAGATTATTGTTATTCAAAACTTCACTGTAGGAATGAATTAAATTGAGGCTAAATAGGAAGAGAAAATGTGAGAGATCGCGGAACATTTTCACTTTTCACGTTCAATTTTAAATGAGAGTTATTTGGCTAGCTAATTTGGTTCAAAGTTTTCAACTCCTATATTCAGTTATGTATTCTCTCCAACACTGCAGATACTGTTGGAACGAGCTGTCGATTAATCTCTGCAGAGGAACAGAGTGTAACGAAGAATGGGTGAAATTCTTCACTGCTCAGGTAAATTGAATAAGAGGGCTAACCTTGGTTCTAAACCTTATAATTGAGAGAATTATTATGAAGAATGGAAGTAGGACAGGTCGAGCATTGGGCTACCGTTTTTAACGTTATCCTTAGCAGAGTTCAAGATCTAAGCGGGCCGTTGAAGCACGTCGGAAAGAAGAAGTTTTTTATATGGCTTATAATTAAAATGTAACCCTTAGGTCTCTGTTTATGAACAAACAATAGTTTAGTCACACAATCGTGAACGAACTGAGCGTGTCAGTGAAATTGCTTAACTAAATGCTTGGAAATTAATCTATTATTTTAATGTCTTCAATACAAATGTGACATTTCACTCAATATCTCCCATATACTGGGATATATAAAAGAAGGAATGATGAGTATGGAAGGTCAGAACAAATATAGTGCAAACTAACCTGTTTGTGCCTTTTCACTTTTCACGCAAAGTGCCACTGATTAGAAAAATCAACAGAGAAAATGATGTCTTTGTATTCTGTATGTAAAGTTTGTTCAAGATGAAGAACAAGAACTAAACTTTCAAATTGTATGAAGCCCATTATATAAGCACAGATTGTATCATACATTACAAATATTACGGTGACCGATTGCTCATATTCAATTGATTATTGCAAAAATTGCAAGTGTTTATTCATGCATATTAATTTATTAAATCATAGGATGAATATACAATATACACAACATAATACATACAGGATGTAAAGATGTAACGTATGAAAGATGTCCATCATGATCAAACCACTTCATTTGTTTATTATGATGTTTTTAAGAGTAATTGGACGATGGGTTGATTTTTTAATATTTAGAGAAATTCTGGTGATGCAACAGCGGATATTCGGACGAATAACAACAATATAGATTTGATAGAGATAATTAATGTAAACATGTTGATGAGTTCAAGAAAAAATAATTATGTTTAATAATGTTTAATAGAATTAAAGTTTCGAATTTTTATTTTTTGTTAATTCGGAAAAATTAAAATGATCCTATGTATGGTATGTTATATTGATGAGATAAATATGTAAATTACCTCTTGGTTTTATTATTCCCTATTGCTCATTATCATTTTACTTCAACTTAAAAATTACAAGCTTATTTGTCATCTAACGTTGACTGAAATCGTCTGGTATGGCTTGACGTCTAAGGATTAATGTAATTGATAATATTCAATTTTATCTGTCTGTGTGTAATAAAAAGATGAACATTAAAAATAAAGAATGTTTTGAATGAGAAAAGGGTCGATCGCCTCAGAACGAGTGCTGAACATGTTTCGAATATCTTGCCTTGTTGAAAGTGAAACTTGTAAGTATAGGATAATGAAAATCTAATCGCTCTGCCAATTTCAACTTCTTGATTAACATTCAATCAAACTCACTTCACGCCTCCCTGTTATAATTTACAATACTTAATGTTAGATTGTGTAGTTATAAATATTTGAATGAATTAGCCTCAAGTGCTACATTCTTATAAATCGCCAATCATCACACTTTTGGCACCTTGTTAATAAAATAAATGTTGCTTTTACTAAATGATTCGATAAATGGTTATATGCACTTTAATTCTCTTTATACAAACTTTTAAACCAATCTTATATAGGTACCTAGTATTTTTCAGATTTTCATATTTGAATTTGGAAAATCAAGAAGAACTTGATCTGTGCAATCTTTCTAATTTTTTTATTAATAGCTTAAAATATATTAGAATGGATTTAAAAAAAGCTTCGAATAACGAATAAAAAATGTATACATAATACCTCTATTATTATTATCTCAATTTAGAATAAAATTTCTCAAATTCATTTACGGCGACAAATATGTACACAAATATTTACACTTGAATACATTTATTTGGGAAATATAATTGCAATATAAATATATATGGACAACGTACTAGGTATAAATACTATATTTATGCAACGAGTAAAAAATAGGTGAATGATAATGGCATTTGTTTTACATATTAACAATGATAAACGAAGAAATAAACCTAAAATTACAAGAAGTAATGATGCTAGCGAAAAGCAAAAAAATAATCATTCATGTATCATGTTCCTATGAAATGTATGCAAAACACAGTGATCGCAATGCTTATTAAGCTAAATTTTATCACTGTCGGAAAAGGTAAGGTAAACATGAATTAAGTGTTAAATAATAAAAATTTAACATATAATTTCCCAGAGATTACTTTTATATCAAAGAGAATTGCGGAACGAAAATAGTAGTGAAGCTGATAATTTAAGACTGTAGAAAAAACTAATTTACTTTCATTTTCTTCCAAGAGTTAAATGTACAAAAGAGAAAATCTCCCATCAAGTATTATACAAGAGAACGTGCAAATGTGTAGTTACATATGTAGTCAGTCCCACTGTTATTGCTATTAGCTAACGTCATGTCATGTAAGAATTTATTAATTCTAGATGGACTACGTCTTCAGCACACAATGATTTTTTTGTTTCAGGGAGGTTTGAGACAAAGGGCTTAACATTAACAAGTAAGTATGTGATGTGAGCGTCATAATAAAGAAGTTTTTATTTTATAAAAGAATGTAATTGTTGTCAATTGTGTGGAGCGGTTTTTTCACTCGAGTGACTTCGTGAACGAGTGATGTGAATGTGATAAAAGAATTGGTCTTGTACAGGAAAGGTATTTGAATGAATAAGACCGGACCTTGCCATGTTTTTACTTTTTAAACTTAAAAAACGCCCTACATTTAATATACTAACATATAAAGTTAAATGTATTTAACCACCTCCATTCAATATGCACTTTGTCTGAGAAAATGGAAAATATTTACACATGGGTGAAGAAGTAAACGAATCAAAGAATTGAAACAAAAGAGTCATTTATTATGATATTATGAATGAAGAATGGATAAATGGTAATGAACTGACGCTTTTAACTTTCTTCGAAGACAGCCACTACTATTTAATAATATTATTATCTTCAATTACTTTAATCCTATACACTTCTCAGAGTTGGTGAGTTCTCTGCTCATTTATTTTTAAAGCTCAAACGCATTGTGTAATTGTAAATATAAATATAATTCACTAGATGATACGAACTTTCATCTGTGAAGTAATAAGGATGATTAAGACTGACATTTCCATCATAAAATAATGAGGCATGGAGGGTAAATTAGCTTGAAGAATTAAAACAATGTCTCGATTTAGACTTGAGAAAGAAAGTAAAAAATCTTGAAATAAGTGGTCAAAAATTATTGTAAAATTTTATTGTCTTTGATAACAAACTCCTTTTATATATAAAAAATACGTATACTATAATAATACTTTTTATCAAGAAATATTACAAACACAATGTTACTAATTAGCTAATTATAAAGGTCATTCTGATATTAAGTTAAACAATCATATCAATCATTACCTGAAATTGGAGAGATGAGAATGCAATGTACGAAATTAATTTGTTGGAATTAACAAACTTATCACACACAAGTACCCAGAGCGTGGTAAAAAATATTTAAATGAGGATTTAAATATTTTAAAGTGAATTCACCCTTTGTACAGCGTCCTTGAGGATTTGCTTCGCTTCTTCCCTCTCGTCGGCACAAAGGCAATTGTCGGGTATGGCATATCAAAATAATAATTTCCACCCATGGCACTGTCAATAATTTCAAGTTCAATCAAACGTCCAAGTGAATTTTAATTAAGAGGATGAGACAGCTTTAAATTTACCTAGTGAATTCCCCGTACACGACGGGATGTGTACATTTCTTCCTGAGCTTGAAGTGGATGTAAGATTTGTCTCTGCAGGCTGTAATATCACCATTGTAGATTGACTTGATGAAATACTTCCAAGCTCGACAATGAGGACATGAAGCTATAAATAGGCAAAAGATTTAAATTCGCTTTTGCTTAATTACTAAATGACTGGCACTCTAAGGCTTTTAGATTTTTGGTCTTAACAACTCCTACCTTTAACCACAGAGAAAAATACCATAAGATTATACATACGTTACGTACATACTCATTGTGACTCTCATATGCATTGTTACATTCCATTTGATGCACAAATGCTCTCTCCTTGCGCTTCCAAAAAATCAATTGTAGTTTGTGTTGTATAACTCGTAGAATCTAATGTATTTTTATAATTTTATTTATATTTTTAAACCCTTCTACTTTCTCTCGTTTTCAATTATGCTTAGGTACCAACATACATATGTCAGTTATTTGTCAATGACAAGTTATTAGTCTTTATTAGTTATTAGTCTTATAACTTTGACAAGATAATCATTTGCTTGTTAGGTTTTAATACATTTTGCATGTTTGGAATTTGGGAAATTACATTCTAAAACAATGAGGAAAACAATACATAAAAACAGACTTACAAGGAACTCCTGGAAGATCATCAATTGAATCTATTGGCACCTTGCATCCTGGCTGTAATTACGTTAACCATTTTTAAATAGATTATTTTTTTGAATATTGAGAAATGATCATTTTGAAATATAAACCTGAAACGGTCCACCGCCATTTGGATAACTGGATAAGAATAATGAATAATTAATTACATTTTAATGAGACTTTATTATAAAATGAAATGTAAGATTGATCTTTACAAGTCAGCGTGTCCCATTTTCCCAAGAAATCCGTAGATCCCTTGATTTGTGTGAGTAACGTCGACAAACTCCGCGTCTTCTTTGTCAAGTCTTTGTTCGTTCCTTACAAAATGGTAGTTGATTCCTGCAGGGTCGAGGCCGGTGATTCTCCCAAGAGGTAAATGAGTATTTTTCTTAAAAATATGCCCGGCCACTCCAGCCACATGAGCTCCTAAGCTAAATCCAATTAAGTGAACCGCCGACGGATGAATCAAACGTTCAGTCTCCATTAGGAAAGTGAGAAATTGTGCCACACGTTCGCCGGCTTTCCATGTGAATTTGGAAGCTTTTGGATATCCTTTGGTTAAATCTCTTATCTGTCATTAACATCACCATCAAGTTAATACCAATTAGATTAATAATTAATTTTATTATTAAGATTTGATTTATTTTACAAGGCCTAGGCGTGGTTGAGCGCGGCCGCCCCAGTCAACCAACACAATATTAGCTGGATAATCCGTTTCTAAATAAGCTGTGAAAATAAACCCATTTGCATTAATTTTCTTTATATAGTATGTAACTTATATAATATTGTAATGATTTTTTTAAATGAAACACGTGGTTGTTTAAATGTGTACTTTTGTTTAGAATGTAAAAAAATTATTTATTTTCATTACCGTTTTTGGATTTTTGGGGGAAATCCCCAGTATGGTTGTCCATGTATCCATGAATGACAATTTTGATAGGATAACTAGGATTGTAGTTAGAGCTTGTTATGGAAGGTTCATCCCAGGGAATTAATTCTTCTTTGGAATCTTTGTTTCTGAAATATTATTCAAGATCATTTTAATACAATTATCACAATTAAATCTATACAAAGAATTTAAATTTATTGCTTCACTAACTTATACTTTAAATGCCGACTAACTACCTTTTATGGTATTAATTACTGACAATGAGGTATTGAAGAACATGAATGAAATTCCTTACTTAAGGTCTGTTTTGATTGGCTTTTATTAAACCACATTTTAAATTCAATTGAAATTTCGCTTATTGTGAATTGTTAACTAAAGTGAATACCAAAGTAAACATGAATCCTATTTTGAAAATGGATTTAGCAATATTATTAAAGTTGTGACTGTATAACAATTGATATCATATGCCCATTGCATGATAAATTTAAAGTAGTTACGAAATCAGGGCCGGGACAAGGGGGGGCAGGGACCTTAAAAGTTCAGTGGGCCATTTTTTCAAGTTCAACTTTACTCTAGATATTATTGGTAATAATTAAAAGGGCCTTTTTTGCTCTCGCCCTGGGCCTTAAGGTAAAAAAATTTTTCACGGCACGGCCCTGTACGAAATGATTGTACCAACTAGAATAACCTTATTTAGTAATGCAATGACTAAATATAGAAACGAAGGTTCTCGACATGATGTCGAAGTTTAACAAACATTAACTTTAAGATCCATACGAGATCATGAGATAGGAAGTAAACAGTCGAATGTTTAATGAAACATTTCACACACACACACACGAGCGTACACCATATTGCAAAAAATACCCTAAGACTTGAATGTGCGGTATTATTGTTGACGTAAGGGGACCTACGTTATCTATTACTATTACCGGCAATTAAACACTAAAACTAAAACGTAAAAAGCTACATGCACATTCAAGAAACCTGAAAAAAACATTTTAATGTCTTTACTTTTATTGCACGCACAACTTAAGGTAGTAAATGTCCTATACTGTAAACGAGCTGGTTAAATTCTTTACATTTACTATAATATTTAATTATTAATGCAAAAATAAAACCGGATATTTAAAAAATTAATATTAAATTTTATTTAAATGATATAAATATAATGTTAGTTTTTTTTAAATGAAAAATTCAAAAATACCTTTTGTTTGAATAGAGGTAAAATCGTACTAGCTCCCTCTCCGGCGAATTGTATGGCGGAGCCCCAGGAGAGGAAAAAAGGGAATTGAGTGAATTCGGGAAATACCTCGAAGACACGAGGGCACTGTTCAGAGTTGTCATAAGGAAAAACACCTTTAGCATTTTGAAATTTCGGGAATTGTCGGGGCACGCGGGGCTCGGAAATAACTCTGGACTTCTTCATGGATGAGCAACTTAATCCAAATTTGACCCTCGTAGTGAAAGGTCGAGTTTTAATTTCAAATACGAGCTCATTAACACCATTGTGTCTCGAGGAAGGGGAATGTTAGAACTAACGCCCGGTGGCAACTCGCATTCACTTCAGCACCCACCTTCGTCACTCTTCCAACTCTTAAACCCTCGAAGGGAGCAAGAGAACTTCCCTGTCTCGTCAGCTTCAACGAGACGTGAGGAATTGTATGTAAGACTCACATATTTACTTATATGTAGACTTTATGTAGACGTCGTGGAGAATGTGAATTAAACCACACACATTCTCGTTGCGGTCCAATCCACAAAGGCACAACAAACTTCACTTGGTTCAATAACGTGGCGAAAGTTGAGGATCACTCCCAGATTTCCCTATTCACTCCTCCGTATTATTATGTATTAAATGGATTAAACGACACAACAATGGTCCAATAATTCAATGGTTAATTGGATTGAAGGTTTTTCTTCCCTCTCTTTAAAGACGGACTTGTGAGGAGACTGGTGGTGCGAAGTGAGTCGAGTCGTCAACAAGATTCCTTTCCTCGCCCCATACAATTCATTTTTGACATTAGGACAAACACGCTTCCTCGAACTGGATATGGATATCTTGACAGATCAATAAGGATGTGAGTGAGATGACTTCTGTGTACGTTGTGTCTGGGTGTGTGTTTCCATTCTGAGGAGTAATTCTTTAAAGCTCCTTGATTATTATGCCATGCGGATGTAAGGAAATTGTTTAATGAGAGGAATTTGGCTCCAATATCCAATATAGGTAGGAATTGAGCGGAAAAAGAATTGATGCAGACTAAAGAGGCAAAGTGAAATTTTTACATTAGAGGAAGATTACTGTGCGTTATATATTTCCTCTTAACCCTCTGCCCTTTAGTAACACAAGGAAGCGTCTGGGAGATTATATACAGGGTTATAGGTGATTTGGAAGGAAATTGGAAGATAGTCGCCAGCAGGCTCTGATTACTTAAATTGCCATTTAGAAATGAAGCAGGTCTCCAATTTGCATTTTTATACAAGAGCCATTTTTTGCAAATAGAGTTTTCATGTTAGATATCCGGTCCGCCTGTCATGGCATGATGGGTGGATATATAGGGAAGGTAAGTAACAACTATTTTATACTTGTGAACTTACCGGTGATTTTTATTACACGTTTTCATTCCTTACGCCACCACTGTAGCTCAACCACAATAAAATAATTGTGTAGTTATTAAATATTGGCGATGGGAGTATTTTTTTGATATGAATGCATGAATGAAAACTTAACGAAGTCCTTTCTCTCAGCCCTCTGGAATGGAAATTCTTGATCTCTAATTAATATCTGAATGGGAGTGCGTTCAAGTTGTACCATGTAATTTGCGCCAATTGGCAAAAGGATTAAAGTTTTCTACGTGTAATAAAAGCCAAATGCACGCGGATTGTTTATGACTTGGAAAGACTTTCGATGCATTTTTGTCAAATTCTGACAATTATTCAAACGAGAGATCTTTATCAGATCATGCTCTTATGCACTCAATGTAATTCTTAAAAGTATTTATAAAAATTAATTTATCCTCAAATTGTTGTTACGACTATGGTAATATAATAAAGATAGGAAGTAAATATTTATTGTTAGAAGGAGCATTGCAATAACTGTCTAGTTATTCTTGTGCAAGTGATGTTTAAAACCAAGTTAAA
The DNA here is from genome assembly GCA_034687125.1 of Neelides folsomi. Lineage (NCBI taxonomy): Eukaryota > Metazoa > Arthropoda > Collembola > Neelipleona > Neelidae > Neelides > Neelides folsomi. The sequence goes on from JAQGBZ010000539.1 coordinate 29,254, forward strand.
CTCATTTTTTTCTCATCTTGAATAATTTAAAGTCGATTAAGTGTTTTCGTTTTTTGACTTTGTAAAATTAAGTAAACTAGAGCTTGTGTTTAAAAGCAAAAGGAAAGAAAAGTGATTGAAGATGAATCATGAAATTGGTCTACATCTTTTTATCATCTTCCAATCATCAACTCCCACACTCAATGTCTGTTTGATAATGTTTCAATTGGTATTGTAATATCGTAAACCTCGATTTACTAAATAATCAAAAAGTTACTGTGAGATGATGGCAAAGATTAAAACAAGTCTCAAAAACTCGCTTCTTCGTTCTGAGTAATGCAAATGCAGAAGTAATTCATTCTTATTCTCTTAATCAAGTCATTCCACTTGACACAAATTGAATATTGAACATAGCCTCGAGCTGATTAACATATACTGAGTAAGTCTGTTAAACAGACCATCTGGGTAAAAGTTCTATTAATTTTTAATCTGATATGATCCATCTGATCATCTGATATTGAGTGAGTATAAAGTATAAACAAATATGACACATGTACTATGAGCATATGTATACCTACATAGAGAATTTATTAATTTAAGAACAATTAAGAACGAGAGTGAAATGCTTTTTATTGCATTTCATTCTCGTTCTATATAAAAGCAGGTACATTAATTTCAAAGTTGCTGTATTATAATTTATTAATAGTAGTTAGCGTAATTTCTTAATCGTTCCTGATGTCGAGCAGTAGGAAATGGAATTTTGACTGTTAAAGATTCGTGTACTAAATCCTTGAATGATTGGTTGTTGAGACTTTTCTCGTACATGACATATCGTCTCACTGTGTCTTTCTTCATAGGATCCAAAGGATCTTCAACCCTGAAGTCAGTTGGGCCCTGAAGGTTGATCTGCGTTTTCCAAATGCTTCCCTCGACAAAGTAAATGTTGAGAAATCCCTGGATGTATTTCTTCATCAGGTTCAAATTGTCCTTTGTTTTCTCTTTGGCCGCGTTGAGAATCGCCATTTCTTCTTTTAATACAAAGATTTCATCCTGAGTCAAAGGCCTCTTTTCTTTTGCTTTGAAATTAGCAATTGATTTTGCCCAAATCTTCAAGCTCTCTTTTAAATTTTTAAATGCGGGTTGATATTGTCGTAAATAGAAACGTGCATCAAAAAGAATCCCACCACATTCGTCCAAAATTTGTTTAATGATCACAATCTGCTCGTTGATGTCGAGGTCGTCAAAGTACAAACCCTCAAATGATCCCACGTTCCCCATTGCTTCAATACTTTGAATGATTAACTCCGGATCCTTGGTCAGTTCTCCATAAGGTTCATATTTGAGGGTGCAGAGTGGAATATTTTGAGCAATTTCTTGAAACGGAGCGACAAGAGTGTTGGTGGGATTTTCAGGTAATTGGCCCTTAATTCGTTTAATACCAAGATGCCCAAGGAAGGAATTGATAGCTGAGGATATTTGAGTTAACTTTTTTTTCGTGCTTTTAACCTTCTTTTCGAGGATTTTGGCATTCATTTGAAGATATTGATAAATTTGTAAAATTTCTTCACGCTTATCTTCTGATCGAATTTCGTAAAATCTGATCTTCTCCATTGAAATCCCAAGAATGAAAATTAGAGCTTGGAGACGCGAATATTCGGAAGATAATATGTTGTCCGACGGTGAGGGACTTCGAAGAACTTCCAATGACCTTTTTGGGAAGAGTTGAATGAGGACTTCTAAACTTGGAATGACAGTGAAAGAAAAATAGTTAATTGGATTTAAAACATCAAATTCATTAACAATCGGATAATTTTGAACAGCTGAAGACTCTTGTTGAATTGAATCTCCTTTTCCTTCAGTTATTTCTTCACTTTGCAAATTCATCTTGGGCTTGTTGGACCTTTGAAGATAAAATGTTGAATCATTTTGGATTTGAAATCCGTCTTGCATCATTTTCTCCTGATTTGAATAAGTGGAATATTCAACAATTAATTGAATCTGGCTGAGGAGATTGATAGCTCCTTGGCTCAACTTTGGATTTTCATTATTCAAATGAGTGTCACTGACACTGCTGTTGTTGCTCATTACACGCGAACGATGGCTTTTGATCCGATTGACAGATCTATTCAAATGAGATTTAACTGGCTTTAGCGTATATTCAAACAGGTTGACTCCTTCGGCTGTTGAAAGGATTTTTGCAACGAGGATGTTGGCAGTTTCTCTTTTTTCTTCTGGTCGAATGATCCCTTTTTTATCCAGCAGTTTCATAAACTCAAAAAGGTTCTTGAGCAGACTTTTACCATTTCCAATTTCCTCATTAGATTTCTTCACCAACCTCGTGGCTTTCTTCATTAAATATTCCAATTTGCGGACAAGGAGCAAAATTAAATTCCACTGACACCCAAGAGCGAAGTCAATGTATGAGAAAATTCTCTCTGTTGTCTCATTTTCAGTGGCTTTGAATTGAAGTCCATTTTCCCATCTAATTTCCATTTCTCCTCCTTTAAGAACCCGTGGAAGTTTTTGGGATGAAGGAGATTCATTAGCTCTTGAAAGGACCAAGTTTCGGATGTGGTTGTGATCCACGTTTTTGAGGTCGTAATCCCAAGTTTTGTCAAAGCCGTATAATTGGACGATTTCTTTCTCATATTTCTTCGTTTTCTTGCTCACGTAGTTGTAGAGTTGTGAACGGTGTAAATGGGAATATTTTTTTGTTGCCTTTTCGAACCTTTCAATTGCTGTTAAAAGAGACTTAAAAGATTCTCCCAATTTTTCAAATTCTTGTTTTTGAAGGAACTTAAATGAGCTGAATTCCCTCGAAGCAGCAAAAATGACCAAACTGATTTCCTCAACGATTGTCAAGCTCCCATTGAAGTGTTGAGGTTTTTTTGTTGGGATCCAAAGAACGCGAAGAGCCTCAATCAGATTATTATCAATTCCGTTCTGAACATTCTCAACTTGAGCTTCAATTCTTTCTGCATAGTCTTCGCAATTCAAATTTGCTAAATTGATCAATTCGAGCTTCACATTTTCCTTTACCCCAGGATTTGTGACATTCATTTCAGAATCGCTTCCCAGTGTTTTAAAATCAGCAAAGTCGGATTTTTTAATCGTCTCAACTTCTTCGTTTTCCCTATTATAAATTACATAATTAAAGGTTAAAAAATAAAGGACTAATACTTTTTTTTTAATAATTTTAATCTACAACTATAAAATCTAATTACTTGTGAATTTCAATAATTGATTTAATATTTTTATATTAATATTTTACTTGGCATTTATATTAATTTCCTCTTGTGAGTTCAAACTTCTAACACTTCTGAGAATGTTTTCTGACAATGAGTAAAAATTCTTTCTTCGTGGAGAAATAATATTATCTTCTTTTGAATTGATAAGATCGTTGAGAAGTTTGAGCGTAGTTGGATCTTCATAAGCAAGGTTGAATTCAGAGGTTCTGAAGGAGGTCAAAGAAATAAGGATTGATTCTCTATCTCTGATTAATCCACTGAGGGTAAGCTCTTCATTTGTGTAGAGTTTTCTGTGCCAAAATGCGAGTTTGATGATTTCAATGAATGACAGAAACTTATCAAATTCCACTTTAAGCTTGTCAACGACGGACGCAAATCTCCAAATTTCAGTTTCAATACTTTTGAACGAGTTTGAAACAAAGGATTTTTCAATTGAAGTGAACGATATGAATTCAGTGTTGAATTTCTGTCGGGTCTTCAAATTCAATTTCAGAGTTTTCAAATCATCTATTAATTCCTGTAGAGATGAATGCTTCTCGGAGAAAATGGAACAAAAAAGGGGATTCAATGCTCGGTGAATGTGATCGATACAAATTGTGACGAAGCCAACTTGAATTAATGATGAAGCCTCGGTGATTTTGATCTCTTTTTCATTTTGACAAATGGTGAGGTACCCAGTAGAAGAAAATTTGAATGTGATTAAATCACGTATTGGAATTGACTCTTTCTTTTCTTCGTGTTTTTCTGTCAAGTCCAATTTGTCCACTAGCTATTTTATAAGAATTAAAGTTACAGTAAGCCAAATACCAAGAAAGATGAAAACTATCTGTAAAATAATAATTTATATAATATTTAAATTATTTTTTAATTAATACTTCTTTTGGATTCAAACTCTGCTCAAAGAACTCTTTGTAGTTTGACAGATAGAAACTGAAATCGTCAATTTTTTCCTTCAACTTCAGGAGCTTCGATGTCGACTTTTCACATTGAAGAAGATAATTTTCAATGAAAATGAGACAATTTTCAAACTCTTTTTTGAACATTCGAATTGATCTGGCAGGAATTTCTTGAATCTCCCAAAAGAGCATTTGAGAACCTAAGAGGCCGAACCAATTAGCAAGTGAAGGAACGTTTCCTTTCGCATTTACTTTATCATACAACGCGAAGTCCCCCGGAAGTTTATCAAGGAAAGCTTTTAGCCTTTTTGAAGATGTTTGAAGTCGAGCTGAGATTGATTGCGCCGTGTAGCAAATGGTTTTGACTCTGTTGGAACATTTCAAGAACAACAATTCCTCATCTTGGTCACTCAATTTGATCGCCTCTGAGCTCGTACTTCTATCCATCATTTCATTGCTGTTAATTCAAAAATCAATATTCAAAAATCTGGATATTTCGTGTTTTACAATAAAATGAAAACCTCGAAGAATTCGAATATTACTACTATAATACTTTATTGGTTTAGATGTTTATTAAAAATTATGGATTCAATACTTGGCTTCCATTTCTTGGATAGAATCTTCTCTTCAGGCTCCAAAGAATATTTCATGATTGCAAATCGGCTTTGAACTTTGTTGGTATTTGACATTTTTGCCAAATACCAATCCGCGTTCACTCGTTCATATTTTTCTTTGCAAAATAATTTCTTTCATTATTACTTTTCCTAAAGTTTCTATGTGAAATACATGTACAGGGACGGTACTTTTTATTTACACCACCTTTGCTGTAACATTTTCTCTTCAATAACATCTCTTTCATTTCACTTATATTTCTAGTTTTTTTTATATAAATGAAATGCTATCAAATGCATTAACCCTATAAATTTTGATTT
>JAQGBZ010000540.1:0-34300 GCA_034687125.1 Neelides folsomi
TCACAGCCATTCCAACACAATCCAGCAGCAGCCGAAGGAGGCGCAGTAACAACAATCACAATCAACACCCATTTACATATCCATACCACTGCATAAACCAATTAAACATCTAGAAACACATTACAAGTCATGTCCTAATTCTCGAATGAAAATTATACAATAATAAAACATGATTTATGAATGGGAATTTACTGTTATCCTATTTACAATGTAGTTTTATTCAAGTTTCTTTAAGTTATGAAATGAATTATAATCAATATATTCTATTTACAATTAACTATGTATTATTATGTATGTATTACCGTATCAAATAAATAATTTTGGATTTTGTGATCTTATTGTATAATAATAATAAATAAATTAACAAATGATTTATAAAATAATATTCGTCTTTGTCGTGACTTTGGCCAATAGATTAAATATGTATTTTATTGGTATGCCTAACTGAGCTCACTCTATTACTTCTATTAAACTAAAAATATGCTTATTGGCAATATAGGAGTTTTATAGAGGAAAATGTCGAGAGAAATTTAAATCCATGGAAATATCTTACTAATATTCATTCTTGAATTTATTTTCCTGAATCGACTTAATTAATTTGTTCAAATCTAATTTATTATGAGTTCAAGCATATTTATGTACAGGGTTATCCAATTAAGTGCCAAAACATATGGGTATGTATTAATCATAGGGAAAATTTAATAAACAGATTTATAGAAGTTGCTCAAAAAGTCCTCCATTCTGTTCCAGTCATAAAAGGTTTTAATTTTAAATCATACTTTAAAATTCGTCCAACAAATCCATAAGAAACTCGCTTTGAGAAGACAACCTTTTTAGTGACTTCGCCTGGCTAATGTCCGTGGCTGATTTGATGCTGACAATATTCTCTTCAATTTTTACTGTTTTTTTTACTCTTTTCAATTGATTAAAATTTCCAGTCAATTTAAATTTATTATATAATTTATATACTGTTGTTTTACCGGGTGGCTCGGTATCGGGAAACTCATCTCTGAAAAGGTCAATTGTTTTTATAATATAATTCTCAATTATGAAAACTTTTTCATTAAGAGAAAATTGCCGATGAGCCATTATTAAATTTATTTCGTTATTTTGTAGTATGGAAAGAGCAAAACGTTTGTTTTAAAGGTTTTAGACATTTTCAGCATTTAGGAAATGGACGGGAGTCATTTTGTCATTTTTAATAAATCCATATGGTTTATTTTAAAAGTCTTCCTATGATTAATACATTACATATTTTGATGTTTATGCACTTAAGGTAAACTAATTGAATAACCCTGTATATGTAATCACAAGTAAAAATTACTCCATAAACAATTTTCAACTATTGGATTGTTAACTACAATTTTTCTTTTAAATGATCTATAATTGAAAAAGCATCCTAACATTAGCATAAATTTTTTATAAAATTTTATCATCAATTTCACCAATATAACTACTGAACATCCAAAAAAATTAATATTTTGAATTGGTGATAAATGGGTAAGAAATCTCATTTTATTTTTAAAAAATTGATTTTATTAGATAAATGAATTACATTAAGGTAAATTAATTAAATTTTACAGTTGTACTGTTTTACTTCTCATTTTTAACCCTTCTATTAGGCGAAACAACACCTGTACATGAAAACGTAAATTTTCATTATTTAACATAAAAAATTAATTAAATTTTTAAAATATCTTAATACGAAAATTTACAAATTAGCAAATAATATCAATCTTTTATATTTTAGGATCATTACCAAATTGATGGAGAAATTGTAATTTGTAAAACATTATTAATATAAGTATTATATTACTTTTTAACAAAGTATTTTTAGGTATTCCAAGGAGGTGAACTTTCAGCGCCAAACATTTTTAAAATGTTAGATGATAAAGTTAATGAATTGAAGAGGTAAATTTTAATAAACATAATAAATATGAAATATTCTTTGATTTGATTTTAAATTTACTATATAGGAAGAAATGTCTGAACGAGTTTAAATGTGACAATAATACTTGTATAAACACCGGCTTAACATGTGATGGGAAAGATGATTGTGGGGATGGATCGGACGAGAGAGATTGTTCAATTTGTAATTCCGATGCTTTTGATTGTAAATCTACTCGCAAATGCAAATGCCAACTATCGGAATTTCGAAATATTGACGAAGGAATTATTTTAATAAAAAATGGAAATGTAAACAACCTGATAAATAACGAAGAAAAAAAGTGTGATTGCCACCCAAATACTTTCAATTGCATAAGTAAAGAGAAAGTATGTGACAAAAAATTCGACTGCGGAAACTGGAATGATGAATTGAATTGCACTTTTTGTAAAGAGGATGAATTTAAATGTCAAAATGGAAAATGTATAGATAAAGAACACAAATGCGATAATCTCCACGACTGTTATGACGGATCAGACGAAGTCGGTTGCGACGGATGTGAACATAGAAATCATTTTAGATGCAATAATAAAAATTGTATAAATGTCACTAAAGTATGCGATGGTTATAACGACTGTGGTGATAGATCAGATGAATTTGGATGTTTCCCATGCGGATACAATCAATTTAAATGCAATTATGATATTTGCATCGAGAATAAACTCTCTTGTAATAATGAAACTAATTGTTGGGGTGGCGAAGATGAAATTGGTTGTTTTCAATGCAACAATTTTGAGTTTAAATGCAAAAACAAAAATTGCTTATTGTTAGATGAAACTCATCAGAATAATCAAATCGAAACTCAAGAATTTATTTGCTATAACGATTCCAATTGTAAAAATGTGTTTGATGAAATTAATTGTAAAAATTACCCTTTTATTAAGGATCAAACTACGAGAAAACCTATTTTATCATTAAACGATAGTTATATTTATTCAAATAATTCGATTGTTTTTGAAGAAAGTGCTATAAAACGAAGCATGTGGAAATTTATTAATTCTAATAAAACGGTACAATTTAATGTAAGTGAAAAATCTGAAGATTCAGATATTCCTACAAAAAAAATGAAAGAAGTCTATTCAACGGTTCGTCGCCATTCATTCAAAGGAAAGTTGCTTATTCTTCAATTTCTCTACAATGTAAGCGATACCAAACAAACTGTCTCGTTAATCAGTTGTTCGCAGACATTCCCTTCAAAAAACTCGATTAAATATCTACTTAGAATTGAATTAGATGAATATGAAATTGTTCTACATTTAAATAACATGAAGAGTTTGGATGAAAAGGGAAATTCATCCGGGTCAGAAATATTTGATAAAATGTATCATCCTTTCAAATTGCAAAAACATTTTTTAAGGATTTCATTTGATTCTCGTGGAAGATGTTTTTGGATTCAATATAAACATTTTCAATTCATTGGTAAATGTATTACGGATAAAAATAATCGGATTGATCAAAATGACATATGCTACATTTCTACAAAATTAGAATTAATTCGGCCAAGTATTGGTAATTTCGGAACCAATATAGATAATATATTGCTAACAAGCAATATTGAATATGCAAACTTAGACAAGGATAAATCATTAAAAGTACTGTGGCATGAAGAATTCCAATAACTTTTAAACCTTTTTATAAAAATATACAAATGCAGAATGCAAATTCTTTTTTGTTGCTTTCTATTGTAGAAAACAATTAATTTTACTTTCTCGTGGTATTTTTTTTAAATATTCCATTTCAAATTCAAAATCAAAATGGGGCTCCTTTGAACGGCTGATCAATTTAATGGTTTTTATAGGTAATTAAATTTATTATTTCAAATTGGGCGACATTGCACGCTGAACGCTATTAGAGTTTTGAAAATAAGAAAGACGCGATTACCAAAATTGAAGATCCACCACTGTTGATCAGCCATTATTTTCCATTAATTTTGCTTTGCATTTTATCGAGGCCATCTTTTTGAATAAATTAACATTGATTGACTTTTTTAAGAATTCTCTTTTCATTTAATGCAATTAACTGTTAACGCCACTCATTTATCATTTCTCGTCATATTCAGCAATTTCAATCTACTTAATTAATTAACTATGCACAAAATTTAATGCATGAAATATATAATATTGTTTTAATAAGTTTAGATTTTCTTATTACAATTATCCAAGCTACTATTAACAATATTTATATAATACAATTTATATTATTGTTATTAAATGTAAATGAAATTATTGAAATTATGCCCCATCTTATTAATATACTTGCAATTCTTATAAGTATATTATACATAAATAACTCGGATTGAATTGCTGAGATTGAAGTGTCAGAATTCTCAGAATAGTTGAATGGGTATTCGAAATTATCAGCATGAGAAACAGACTATTTCAAGGCTATAAAGAAATTTTGGAGTTTGAGTGAATTTTATTTAATAAAAATTAATAATTTTAAATGAAGAGTGAATCAACGTAATAATCAACGTAATAATCGGTATTCAAGATTCGTTTTTATCTTGACTTTGATGGAATGCATACAGAACCAACAGATAAATATTTTACGCGCTGACTTTCCGTATTCAGGCCTGGATTTGCTTGATTTAGGCAATTGCCGTAGACACCATGTATATGATAATTCCGGCAATTGCTAGAATTGCCGGAATTATTTTTTTCATTTTTTTACAAACCAGTTAAATCTTGTTATTTTATATTAGGATAGGTTTGGTTAGGTTAGTTAAGGAATTATAAAATGTCGTAATCAAACTAACCTAAACTAACCTACTCTAAAATAAGCGTTGAAACTGACGGCAATTGCCGGCGAAGGCAGTTGCCTAAATGCAGTTGCAAATCCCGGCCGGAATACGGAAAGTCAGCCAATATTTTGGTATTCCTTAATGAGAAAACTTGTATGCATCCATTAAATTAATAAAAATACGCTTAATGCCAATATTCAGATTATATATCAGATTAACAATGAATGTAAATACTCAGTACATTATTATTACAAATTGCATTTGGTACTTATTAAAATGACTCATTTTCCTAAATAAACTGTGCTGTGTATAAGTTATGGAATACAAATCATATCTCATCTCAATTTATTTAAACGGCTTCAAACCATAGTTTCATAGTAAGAAATTAAATCATTTTTAAAAGTTTAAAAGAAATTAAAGCCTTGTTTGAAGCGATTATTTAAAATAATGTGAAATTGGCTTCATAATAAACTTTAAAAATTGTATAGTAAAAATTAGTATATAAACGGCTATTAAAATTGCGTGAATCGGTTTGATTATTCGTGGAATTAAAGTTAACTTGGGTCAACCAAGTGAACAGAATTTGAGATGGTTAAGAAGTCGAAGTCAGTCGTTGCACATCATTTTTGTTCATCAACCAATTTATCCAAAATTATCGTCGTCCCGCCGGGGTTTAAGCCTTTACTTGAAGAAATCACAAAATCGGTAAAAATTTACAAAATAAATTATTCAAATCACCGATATCATTTATTTAACTCAACACAATTAAACTATTTAATACCTTAATTAATTGTAATAGTAATTAAATATTAACTGGGAATTTAATTAATTAAGGTTCTTCGTAAACAACCCAAAGACATTTACCGATTTCTCGGTAATTACGCCGATGGTCTTGTCCGAAATTCTCGAAACGGCGAACTTTCTTCGGTGATCATGCAGGTGAAAGCAAAAGAGAAAGTTTTCTCTTCTCACTATAGAAAACATTTAAAAACCCGTTTTGATAAAACAATCGAAAGAATTTAACTTTGATTCGAATTAAAATAATTTACTTCTAAATGTTTCAAATTTTCAAGTGAAATTAATTAAAGTTGAGTTAAATTGAATCCTACAGGCGTTGACTGACTTTAACCAGGAGGCTCGGGACCAGCGGAATATCCAAGTCAGCAATCCTCAAGATCCGATTTCGCAGTCGAGAGGGCAAATGCCCCAAAATGATCAAAATAGTCAACCGGGTTATGGGCCAAATAACCAGCTATTGCACTCAGGTTTTATTGAATTAAGAACATAAATAACTAATTAATTAACTAAATCTTTCTTAAATATTAACTACAATCGTATATTAATTATTTTCTTAATTAATCAGGATATTCAAATGTTCCGACCAACTATGCTGCTTCAAAATCAGCAATTCAAATTCCTCAAAATGGTCAGCAGCCCCAGCAAAGTTTCGGACCAAATGATCCATCATTTAATCCTAGTATTAAATCAATTAAGAACTCTATATAAATAGAATTTCACTAATGTTAAATTCATTGTTTTTAACATTAATATTAATATTAAAATGTCATTTTTTAGGCTCCTCAAACGCTTCTCCCTTTGCAAATTCCATGCAAATGCCTCCAAATGGTCAACAGTCTCAACGAGGCTATGGGCCAAATGGTCAACCTTTTAACTCGGGTTAACTATAATTCAAATTATTACCTAATAAATATTTTAATAGATCATTTAATTCTAATCCATTGATTTATTTCATGCAAACTCAGGATCCTCAAATGCTCCACCGTTTGCAAATTCCATTCAAATGCCCCCAAATAGTCAACAGGGTTTTAGTTCTACTAACCAACCCCTCCACTCAGGTTTTAATTCAACTTAAAATAATTTCATTAATTAATTAATTGATAAATTATCTGTAATTTAAATTAAATGGTCTTTTCATGAATAATTATTAGGCTATTCCAACATGCCCAACAACAATTCCCGACCAAGTTCAATGGCCCAAAGTCAGCACGGAATTCCCATTCCCTTCGAGCAGGATCAAATGAGACCAAAAACTTCATCACAACCTCGGGGCCATGTCAATTGGCAAAATGAATCCCAGTCCCAAGGCTTTGGACCAAATTCACGGAATTTACATTCGGGTAAAAAATCTAATTAATTGGTCATATAATTATTTTATTATTTATTTAATTAACTCTATTGGTATTATTCATTAGATATTGACAACCATTTTAAAAAATATAAATTAAAAAAATTATTGTAAATTCAGGTCATTCTTATGTTCCAACTATCCAACCAAGTTGTACGGAACCAGGAGTCATTCTTTATCCAAACCCTACAGGAGCCGGACCAGCGTCTGTCACTCCAAGCCAACTTATGCCTGGTCTTGTAGTGGAACCTTCTTATTCAAGACAAGGTGAAGACCAAGGGTTTTATCAACAAAGCCCAAATGGCCAACGACCAATTGGGCAAACCCAGAGCCAAAATTTTGATCCAAGTCAACAAAGTGAAGGACTATTCGGTCGAGCGCAAAGCCAGCAAAGTCAAGGGCCATTTGGTTCGACTCAAAGCCAACAAGGAGGTCAATTTGGTCAACCAAATCAGCAAAGTCAAGGGTCATTCATCCCAGGTCAAAGTCAACAACGTGGTCAATTTGATCCGAACCAAAGTCAGCAAAGAGGTCAATTTGGTCCCAACCAAAGTCAGCAAGGTCAAGTGGCTTTTGGCCCAAGTCAGAGTCAAAAAGGAGGTCAATTTGGTCATCCAAGTCAGCAAGGTCAAGGTCAATTCGGTCCGGTTCAAAGTCAACAAGGTCGTCATTTCAACCCAGGTCAAATTTTCGAAGCTAGAAGTCAGCAAGGTCAAGGTGAATTTCCAATTAATCTAAAACAACCAAACGAATCCGACCAAAAGCCAACCCACATGATCTGCGTCCCAATTTACATCCAGCTCGGTGACCCCAACGACCCTTCACAATCCACAACCTCATTCTTTAACCAAAATCCCCGTTGCAAAGACATCATCGAAAAAATGCAAAAATGCGATATTCCAGAAGATCCAAAATTGACGGCGATTCAACAAGCCAAATACAAAAAATGCATTGATGAAAAATCGAAAAGAGAGGAAGATTGCAAAGGATTGAAAATCCCGCGAGTCAACGAAGGAATTCTCAGATTGAACAAATCAGAAGATGTTCAAAGTTACGTCAATGGGGTTTTAAACACAGCCCAAGGATTAATGAAAAAATCAATCGACGCTTATCGACAATCGGGGGATTCAAATGCAGAAACTGAAGATTTGCTTTCAAACACTGTTGGGCTTCTAACTGCAGTCAAAGACCGCGCTGCTTTGGATTGTGATGAAATTGACCAATTGGTGACAATCACTGAAGCTCTTTTGGGTCATGTGCGGAATCAAATTAAAAAACATGAATTGAATTCAGGAGATCCGCTCATTATTGAAGCTTTAAAGATCTCTGAGGAATCTTTGTTAATTGCACATGGATTGACCTTCAATATCAAATGCAGTTTGAAGGATGGAGAAATTATGCCGGATGGAACTCTGTTTAGGGATCCGAACAATCGAGGAGGAAATTCAACAAATGCTGGAATTGGGCCAAAGAACCCTGATGGAACTTATGGAGTTAATCCAAACAACCCGGGAGGAAACTTCATGAATCCAGACGGGTCTTTTGGATCCAATCCGAATTATCCAAATGGAAGTGGGAACCAAGACGGGAACTTTAGGAATCCTGATGGAACTTTCGGACCTAATCCAAACAACTCAGGAGGAAACTACATGAATACTGATGGAACTTATGGAGTTAATCCGAACAACCCAAGTGGAAACAACCCGGGAGGAAACTACATGAGTCCAGACCGGTCTTACGGACCAAATCCAAACAACCCAGCCGGAAGTTTTATGAACCCAGATGGATCTTACGGACCCAATCCGAATGATCCAAATGGAAGCTTCAGGAACCCTGATGGATCTTACGGGCCAAATCCAAATGGTGACAACTTTAGGAATCCAGACGGATCTTATGGTCCTAACCCGAACAACCCAAATGGAACCTTCATGAACCCTGGAATTTATGAACAAAATCAGAACGGTCCGAGAGGAATCATGAACAAAGATGGAACATTTAGACCTTATCCCAACAACCCTGGTGGTAATTTTATGAATCCTGATGGAACTTTTGAGCCAAAGGACAAGAATCCTGACGGAAGCGTCATGAACGCTGATGGAACTTCTGGTTCAAATTCTAACAATCCAGATGGAAGCGTTTCTAACAACACTGATGGAAATGGAGTTAATTCTGGAGAAAAGGAACTTGATTTTACCAATGGGAAATCCAACAACGCTGATGGAAGCGTTTCAAGCAATGCAGATGGAACTGTTTCAAACAGTGCAGATGAAAGCGTTTCAAATAATGCAGATGGAAGCGTTTCAAATAACGCTGATGGAAAGCCGATTAATTCTGGAGCCAAAGAACTTGAATTTGCCAATGGGGAGTCCAACAACGCTGATGGGAGCGCGAACGAATCGACAATTCCTGGAGTGATTCGCTTAGCAGACGCTGATGGATCTCAAGGGAACGGCGGAGCTCCAAGAATGGGCGCTGGATTGCTTTCATTTAATCAACAAAGATTAGCAGCGCATGGACAAGCAGCAAGATTTAATGGCTTTATGGGAAATCAATTTGATTCAATTAAAAGAGTAAGTAATTAATTAAATATGATTTAACTTAAAGTGTCTACTATTAATATTTTAATAAGCATTAACAATATTTAATTTAAATTTATTTAATAATTAATACATTTCAATTAATTTCAGTTGTTAACTGGCGATTTCTCCTTGGGAGATTCCAACGGTAAAGTGATGTACGCAACGGTTGCTTTGTGTGTTGGAGTCGCCGTTGGTTGCTTCTTCTGCAAAGTGAACAAAGACGGATGTTGCGTGAGGCAAGTGTCAACAACTGCACTTTGCCGTTGTGCTGAGATCTGCGGATGCAACAACAAATAACCAACAAACCAACCAATTTCAATTCAACCAAAATTTTAATTGTAAATGAAATTATGTAAATCTTTAATTATCATTAATTCTAATAATTGGCTTAAAATGTTTTATATTAATGAATAATTTGGCTCTGAAATGATTAAAAATTTAAAGTGAGATTTCAATAAATTCTTTTAATTCCATTCTAAATTCACGACGATTTTGTATATGAAATTGAAGTGCAATTTTATTAATCAACTTCAATTTCATTCTCATTTTCATTTTTCTTCATCCTTCGAATTTTTGGACATCCTGTTTGCCAAGTTTTCTGCAAAAACCATGTTCGGATCCCAAGATTCCTCAATTTATTGTAAGCTGCGGCCAAAGAGGAAAACGGCAATTTTCTTGTTCTTGACAGAATCCAAACGATTTCTAAAAATTTAATTAAGAGTCCTTTTACTAATAGACATTAAAGACTAAACTTTAACTTATATTCTTAGAAGTATTTAATATGTAAGTTTCCTTTAATTCTTTTGATAATTAATTTGATAGCAGTTAAACATTTTCTAAAATCAAATGAGAAATCATACGAAAATTGAGATAAGGCCCAGCGTTTTTACATGACCAAACTAAAGAGTAAGTTGTGTAGTCGGTGGCAAGAATCCAATACGGCGTCGATTCATCACCTAATACATAAATAATAATAATTAAATGATTAATTTAATAGTTAATAAATTAAGGATAATTTCTCACCGGGGAATTTAATAGAGAATTTTCCAACGCCTGGAGTTAATCCAATTGGGATTGCTTTCCCTTCAATAAACTTCGGCTTTCTGTTTATCATTAAAAAGAAATTTAATTTATAAATGGCTATGAACATAACAATAAAGATTCATGGATAACCAAAAAGTTATTGTAAAACCTATTGTAATATAATTCACATAATTAATAATTTGACTTTAAAATTAAAAATCATTAGGCCATTTACGTTAAGGTAAGATGTGAGTTTTGTACCAAAAAGGATCCGTTCCCATTTGGGACATTTGAATAATGAGTAGAAACACAAGAAGTGCCAATGTCAAAAACCGTTGAGAACTTTTGAACTTCGTACCAATCACCCATGTACTAAACAAAACAGATACATTATTAAATGCTTAATTATAATTAATAATAAGCTTTTTCTTAATTCTTTAAAATGGCATTTTATATAGTTAAACTCCATTATTTAAATTAATAAAAGTTAAAATATCATATTTTTGTAAATAAGGCTTATAGTTGTTGTTGTTTTATTGGTGACTTACTGCTGTAATGTTGAATCCGGTAATTACAGGGAAATTAAGACAATTCCAGAAATAAAGATATTGGCGATGAAATTGAATTTGGCCAAAACTCACATAGAAAAGAAGAGTAATAAGAGGAAATGAAATTAACTTTTTATTTATGCTAAACATGATGATTAAATATTAAACAAAGTTACAAAGTTATGATTTTAATAATAATGATCAATTAGCTATTTGTGATTTCTTAAGTTTATCATAAGGACATTTACTCGAGTACCCCTTGAACCTTTTTGAGCCTTGTTTGGAAGAGTCAATGTCCTTATAAAAATATTTACTTTTATTGCTTCTACGCTATATGCACACTATAGTTTGTATATTGTATGATTTGCATGGTATATTTGCTACATAAAATGTATAAGGAATGTTTGGAATACTGCTGTTATTCGTTTCTCCATATAAAAGCAAAAGAAACGGTATTTGGACAATAATAGCAACAAATGGAGAAAATGAAGGAAAATGAAATGACAATTAAACAAATATCAAGTTTTAATTTATTAGTCAAAATTTGACCTCAAATCATGTGATGTGTTGTAAGTATAAAATTAATTATAATTAAAAGTTTTTATAAAAATATTATATTGTATAGCTGTATAGTAATACATTTAATAAAGTCTTTGTATTATTATAGTAGTTGTTCTTGTTTTGTACTCTCAAGAAGTTAAGAATTCTCTTCTAAACATTTTAAACAATTTCACGTCCGTTCTGAAACACCAATATAGGTATGTTAATTAAATAAAAGAATGATAATTGTTTATAAAAACTTTATTTTAACTGAAGATTTAGCTCACCATTCAAATGATCCTCATCAACTTTTTCGACTTTTTTCTTCAACTCAATTGGCTGAACATTTTCCCTCACAATCTTTTTAGACATCTCCAAATTCTGACTGCGACCTGTCGCACAAATATGATCAAGTCAAATCATTTCATTATAAATTAACTTTTAACATTTACAAACTGTACAATAAATGTCATTAAAATATTTACATTCTCTATCCCTGTTGAGATGTTGTTTATAACTGATGTGGGAAGAACAATTGCCCAAATGATCATACATCAATGACGACTTCACATGGTTTGATTGTAAGGGCAGATTTGAATCTCTTTAACCATCGATGGATATTTCTATAAAATTATCAATTAAAATGAGAATTACAAATGATCATTTACATTACCATTAAATAACAAATCTTGATTGATAATAGTCAGTTGATTATTTATACTATAACAATTAGCTAAATATAAAAATCCTCTTTAATTGGTTAACTTAACTATAACTTAACTTAACTCTAACTTAAGTTAACTTAAACTGATAACAAAATTTATTTACCTCACGGCATTTAACTAAATGAGTTCTCAACCTCCGTTCTGTCACAGTATGTAATGAATTGTAAGGACAAAAAAGTTTTTCCTCATCCAATTAAAGTACAATGAGAATTAAAGGGAAAAAAGTGGTAGCAAGCTGATTAATTTCTAATAAAAGTTTTAAATATTAAATTAATGTTAAGTTTAATGATCGGCTTTTGATTCCTTGAATTGTATTTTAGCAGAATGAAAGTAGGACGAGTTAAAGGAGCGCGTGTGTGGAATCGTCACGAGTTTTTCCTCCTTCTTTCCCGGAATCCGCTAAATCCCAACCATCCGAATTTAATTTCATCTCTAATTAACTTAAATATTCTAACTAAATTCTCTCCTCCCTCCACCCCAACCAAAAAAGTTAACCTTAGTTAAGTTTAATTGCAATTAAAGTCGAGGGAAGACATTTCGCTGCTCCCTTACTCCTCACTCCAACCTCCTTAACAACCAAGTGAAGAATATTAGGTAAGATCTTAATTGAAGATTACAAAATTCTCATTTTATTTAGGTTTAAACGAGTTGAAGTTGATTAATTCCAGTTTGTGGTTATTAAATACTATTTAACTTATTTTAATCAAGGTATTGAGGAAGCAGCAAGATGCTCAGAATTCCTAGACGAATTGGGAATAAAAATTACATTAGCCGGGTAAGTTACGTAACCCTATTTAATTCAATTTATTAACCCATTTACACGAATGCTTAATTATCGAAGTTAGGAATGGGTCAATTGTAATTTGTAATTTAATTTGGTTCAATTAGTGCATAGAACAATTTCGGAATGGGCAAGCAGCTGATTCGTGTTTTCGAACCGGCACTCGGTCACTTTCAAGTGTTTCCAGCTTGCCATCGTCTCCTGTGAAAAATAGGCAATTGTAAGTTAATTGATATTCATATTTAATTAAATTACCTATCAAATGAATCAAATACCCAGTTATAATTAGTATAAGTTAAATACAAACTTGGTTAAGATCAAGATTAAGAATCAATATTGATTTTAATTGGATTGTTTTAGATTTAACTATGGAAGTTTGGAGCGTTCGACGAGACGAAATATTTCCCTCACTGCCACTTTAGGGGAAGAAGTTCAAACAGTTACCGTTCCACCATTCGCCGACTCAATTTCTGAAGGAGACGTGAGATGGGAAAAAGGTAAAAACATTTCACAATTAGATAATTTAATAATTTGATTAAATAATAATTATTCAACAATCATTATTTAATTAGTCTACGAATTTAAAAAATCACAATGTATTGAAATTCCTGAAGTATTGAAATTCTTATTAACTTAATTTTCGATTATTAGCTGTGGGAGATTCCGTCTCGACCGACGAAGTTGTTTGCGAGATCGAAACTGATAAGGTCGAATATCTTTTTCTTAATTATTTAAACAATAATTTAAATTGTTATAAAATTTATAAATAGTTAGATATTTTTTATGTAATTATTGTCCTTATAGACATCGATCCCCGTTCCTTCGCCTGGCAATGGAATCATCGAACACAGATTTGTGGAGGATGGGACAACCGTCAAGCCTGGAATGGAACTTTTCAAAATTAAAATAACAGGTATTATTCAGTTTTTTATTGTTTAAATTAAAGTTAAAGTTAATGGAATTAGTTCAAATAAAATTAATTTAATTCAGATCACAATTAATTAATTTGAATTAACTAATTGTGTATTAACTTATTTTGCCTTTGATTATTTCAGGAGGAGCAGCTCCAAAGAAAAGCGCCCCAGCAGCAACCGCTCCACCACCAGCAGCAGCCGCTCCACCGCCACCACCAAAGAAAGAAGCTGCGCCACCTCCGCCACCAAAACAAGAAAAGGCCGCGCCTTCGACTCCGCCACCGCCGCCACCTCCACCTTCAAAACCAAAATCTTCGACTCCGATCGCTTCAATCAAACAAGCAAACTTCATGGACTCGGCAACCATCAAGGTCGGATAAATAAAAGTTTTTAAATGATTTTATTTTCGTTATGTTAAATATTCTAGTATATATTTGATATCTTGACTTTAGAACTTTAACAATAAATAATAACAATAAAATAAGTATAGTTAAATAAATTATTAAATTAAATATTCAGTAATAAAGTAAAGTTAATTAAATCTTTATTATTATTTTAATTGATTTATTAATTTAATTTACGATTTTCAGATTCCACCTTCTGATCCAACCAAAGAAATCACTGGGACGAGAAGCGAACAACGCGTGAAAATGAATCGGATGAGACTTCGAATCGCTCAAAGGCTCAAAGATGCCCAAAACACCAATGCAATGTTAACCACATTTAACGAAATCGACATGAGGTTTAAAAAATTTAAAAACTTTTTATTTCCGTATATTATTTTTTATTTCATTAAATTAACAATTATCTTTTATTTAATTTAGTTGTTTTAAATTCTTCCTAAATTTTATTCTTATTTCAATTTAGCAACATCATTGAGATGCGAAAAGCTCACGGCGAAATTTTTGCCAAGAAGCACGGAATCAAATTGGGTTTTATGTCGCCGTTTGTGAAAGCCGCTGCCTACGCTTTGATGGATCAACCCGTCATTAATGCCGTGATTGATGGGAATGAAATCATTTACAGAGACTACGTTGACATCTCAGTAGCTGTGGCCACTCCAAAGGTAAACTCAATTTTAATTTAATTTAATTAATACCCTAATTAATTATAATTTTAACATTAAGTCTAAGTTAACTGACATTAATTTAATTTAAAAGGGTTTGGTTGTTCCGGTCCTTCGTGGAGTTGAAGGAATGAGCTACGCGGGAATCGAAAAAGCGCTGGCCGCTTTGGGCGAAAAAGCTCGATTGGGGAATTTGGCCGTTGAGGACATGGACGGCGGAACTTTTACGATTTCAAACGGCGGAGTTTTCGGGTCACTTTTTGGAACTCCGATTATCAATCCGCCACAATCGGCCATACTTGGAATGCACGCCACTTTTGATAGACCCGTTGCAAGAAACGGCCAAGTAAGAAATAATTATTAAAATTAACTAAATAACATTAAATAATTAAATCAAAATTAATTAACATTAAATCAAAAGACGTCAAAAGTAAAATGTGTGCATTTGATTTGATACAATCAACTGTATGATTAAATCTTATTTATAATTTATAATTAAATAATAATTATTTATTCCAGGTGGTGATTAAACCAATGATGTACGTCGCTTTGACCTACGACCATCGTTTGATTGACGGCCGTGAAGCTGTGACCTTTTTGAAGAAAATCAAATCCACGGTCGAAGACCCAAGGAATCTCTTGTTAGAGCTCTGAAATCTCTATTTAAAATGAAAAGTGAAGTGGAATTGAATTCCTCATGTAGTCACAATGTTAATAAGAAAAATCAACTTCACTCCTTGAAATAATAATAAAAGAAAAGTCAATGAATATTTAAAATGCCTCGTATTTATCAAATAGAAACAAATATATAAATATTTGTAAAATAAATTATTGTTCATTTGAGATTTAATAATAGTATAATTAGTTAACTTATAGTTAGTTAACTGTAATTAAGTTAGATAATGGTTAATTTATTTTGTTGTCAAAATGATGCTAATGTATCTTTAATTGGTTGTTATTGTACTTACCATTTAGTCTAGTTAATTAAATTGTACTTAAACCGTCTTAAACGTAGTTGATTTAATTACACTTAAGCGTAGTTAATTAAATTACACAATATTAGAACCGTTAATTTTAATTAATTATAGTAAGAAGCTCACAAGGAGCTTATATTGGGTTAAATAGAGTAAAAAATTAATAGGATAGGGTTTAAAATTAATTAGAATTAACTAGGATTTAAAAAATGGCGAAATTGATAAAAAAGGGGTCTAAATGAAGTTAATGTTACAGAATTAAACGAAGTTGATAAATTGTTAATTGAGTCACTTTAATGAAGTTTAATGCCATTTATATTTAAGTTCCTTTGAAAAAAAGTAGATTTATTTGCTTTGGTGCACTTTGATTGTCAAATGAAAGAAAAAGGAAGAAACTCAGCATGAAGTTTTTTTTCTTCCCCTTTCGCTTTTAAATCCTTTTTTGAATCTCAGTGTTGTTTGTAAAAGGAATTTGGAGGGATTTCGGAGGTTTCTGAAGTTGACAAGACGTTGAGTTGGGTTCTTTTAAATCACCCAAACAATTTCCTTCAATTCAACCAAAACTACCAAAAGATAACTCGGCTATTAAAAAAACTCACAAGGGGTTTTAAATCTTTCATGTCAACCAAATGGGTTTTCTCGTTTTACAAAACTTCACTTTTGGAATTGAGAAACAAATCGTTAAAGATGTCATCGGAGTAAATCCAAACAAATATACTGTAAAAAGGAAAGTGAAATAAAAAATTCAGCCAATTTCTTCTTCATTTTTTAACTTCATAAAAATTATTTTACATATCTAACCTAACCTAACCCATTCATAAAAATTTTATTTTACACATCTAACCTTACCTAACCGATCATAAACTTTTTTGTAAAAATCCATTTGTTTTAAAAATTATTAATCCAATTATTCAATATTTTTATAATTATATACAGAATTTTCGTTTGGACTTGCGTGTATTATTGTTTGTGTTGTGCTTGTGTGTGTATCAAAGTATCAATGTAGGCTTTAAGATCTATCTGAATTAAGTAATTGGGGAATAAAAGGTATGTGAAAATATCTTTTTAGTAATTGACAGGTAAAAGACAGTTTGAAAGAATTTACAAGAAAATTGGTCTGACTTTTGGACATTTTGTTTGACGTTTGAAGTTGAGCGTGACGTCAAAGAAGACTTTGCCCGAGACACATCAAAAGATAAAGAAATGTTCAACGTCCATTTGGTCCATTTCATTTCACGAAGGATGAAATTATAAAAGAAGAGAAATATAAAAAGATAAATACCAATATATACCATATATATATATGGTTTTCTTATACTGATACTTTTCTCATATGTGTATACCTATGTTTATATGATATTATATTATTTTGTATCTGTATTCTTAAGTTTGATCTTTTATGAATTCAAAAACTTTATTCCCCAATGAATCAAATGAATAAGTTGAAGGTAAGTTTTTTTATTATTTCTTTTGCACAACTCTCATCATTTGACCGAGTTCTATTAACTCCCATACAAATCTTATTATAATCTTAATTTTAATTCCCAATTAAACTCTTTCTATATGTAAAGTTTATTTAAACTCTTGCTATATAGTTTATTTAAACTCCTATTTATATATTAGTGACAAATATCCGAAGTGAATTCGACATTGCGTTAATGGCGAAACAATTTGTGATTGACCAAATGATCGCAATTTAACATTAAACTTTCTCTCTCTCAGTACACGCATTTAAGTAACGTTTTAATTAACGTTCATTACAACTTTAAATTCTTAAGTATATTTAGTAGATGCTTTTAAGTTCTCAGATATTTCGTTAACAATCATTAACATTAAATGTAAGTACACAACGTAACACATTTATTAGTTTATTTTTATTAGTAAAGAGAATCTCATTGAGAATGAGTTGAAAAATGTCATCAAACATTTTTAATTTTTATATTTCTTTATTCTTATTTTTAATAGTTAATATTTTTATAAGTATTTAAGAATAACAATTTTCTATTATTTAAACCAATTAATCAAACATTAACATTTCCAACTTAAAATGTCGATTGAATTTAGTTAATTAACTTATGATTAATTTAATTAATTATAACATTAAAAATGTTTTGTACATGGCGTTGAATTGATACAAAACGGGAATTCATGAAAATGATGTTGGGTCATTTGGATTCTTAATACTTTTTAAATATCTACAAATATAGGAATCATTCATATTGCAATACTTATTAAATTTATTTTTAAAGAATTCTCAATTTCTCAGTCATTTATTGAAAAAATCCATTTAAACACTATTGGCTTAATTATATAAAAAAAGATCAATTTAAATATAAATAAAGTTGTATGTAAAATCTCTCTTTAATTTTAAACGCCAAATTAATTATTATAATTAAATTAAATTATTGAAATAAATGTGAATTAAGTAGATTGAAAGTTTTTCTATTTTCAAATTAAAAGGTTTGTTAATCTAATTGTTGAATATTTGTTTGATTTTGTGTGTAAAATAAAAATAATTTTTGAATATTGAGATTCTTTCATTGTCACTCTGCAGGGTGTGATTTGAATAAGCAGGTACTTCTATAATTTCGTATAAGTTGATGAATGTATTCGTCTTCTTGAGGTCAAAGGTCAGTTCAGGGGCTGAGACCCAAAATCTTCTTGAACGCCTTGCGGAACTCCGGATTGAAAATTGTGTAAATTACTAAAAGAAACATTTTAACTTTTAACATCGTTCTAATTTTATTTTATTATGAATATATATATATATGAATACATCAAGTAACAGTTTAAAGAACAACCTTTCAGGAAGTTTAATTGACCATAATTATAATTTTTAATTAATTGCAATTTAATTAATTGTTAATTGTTGATTTAATTTACCTGGATTGAGACAGCTATTGAAATATCCCAGCCATGTTGTAAAAAGGAATGTGAAAAGACCAGGATTGCAATCTTTGTTCAAAAGCACGCAAAGTGCGTCCATCATATTAGTAGAGAAAAATGGAAGCCAACAGGCGAGGAACAAACCTGAAAAAGAGGGAGAAAAAAACCATAAAATTATCTTAATTCGCAATTAACAAAAAATTATTTAAAAATTCATTCACTTTTTATTATTAACATTAATTAATTAAAACAATCCAATTAAAACAATAGAAATTTCCATTTTCGTTGGTTGAATAATTAATAATTATAAATTTTTACCTAAAACAATTGCGAGTGTCTTCGTTGCTTTCCTTTCCCTCTTTGCTGAAGATTTTTCCCTTTTCTTTCGACTCGCCTTGTGGACTTTGCAAATTGTAAATCGTGATTCTTTCTTTTTATCTTCGCGTTCTTCTTCTTTTGGCTCAACTTTGGCGCTCACCGACGAACCTGCTCTTAAACCATTACGTTTCCAATCTTCATCAACCTGCAAAGTTAACGACGGTTAACGACCAATCATAAATTAAATCATAAACTGCGCCAATTTTAAAATAAACCATAACCTCATATTATTACTCATGAATGAACAAAGATACATTTTGTTAATTGTGTATTAAATTAACAAAGATCCTTTATATCTTTAGTTAAAAGAACCTTTTAGTTAAAGAAGAATTAACAGTGAATCGTGACAAAAAACAGAAGTGAATTTCTTTCGTCATCCACATAGAGAAAAAAATTAAACAAAAAGTGCAGACATTTAAAACTCCACGTGGTTCCTAAAATTGCTCTAAAGATCCAAACATTATTTAACTAACATTAAGTGAATGAATGAAGGTGGTAAATAAAGATGAAAAAATTCCTTTCAACCCCAGTCCACCCAATCGGAGCAAATGTTTACAATTTGTGGAAAAGAAGACGAAAGTTTGGTTTAAGAAACAAAGAGAAACTTGTTGACTTTCTTCCTTTTTTTCCTTCTCCGTTTCAACACCTCCATCAATCAAAGGAAAAACTCATTTTTCATTCTAAACACATTTTCATCCTTTTTTAAAACTACAGATTTCCAAGAATCCTCAACATATGCTTTATACATTTTAAAATTTATATATATATAGCATATATATCATATATATATATTCTAACTCTCTGTTAAAATCCGTCTTAATATTTTATTAATATCTTTTATATTAATTAAGTTTTAAAAATCATTAGGTGTAATTGCTCGAATCATCTGATTCATTTGTAGATCGTACAAAATAAATAACAATATTTAAAGTGTCTTAATCTTAATGAAAGTTGTTAATTCACCACTTATAATTATAATTATCTTAATTTACGGGCGGTTGAAGTGATAATTTGGGTGATGGGATGAGTGATTCTTGAACGGAGGTTGGAAGTCCCAAATCCTCCACGGCCGCATTCATTGACGCCGCATAGCCCGAATCGTGATTTCCATTCGGTTCGGCTGCTCCTCGGGCCAAAGCCAATCTAATAGAACAAAATAAGTTTTAATACCAGTTTATCCAGATGACATGCCTAAAATTTTAAAATCAAATTTTTAAATATAAAATAAATTATTAAAAGTATAATCAACTTTTAAGTTACTTTTGAGTTTACTATAAAAAATTAAAGAAAAATAAATAAAGTTCACGAGTTAGAATAATAAAGTGAAAGTGAATTGTATAACAATTGTAGTGAAATTTGAATATAATAATAAGAGAATCATTGTCAGATAAATATAAGAATACCTATGTATCCAATGTATATGAAATAAATGTAGAGAAAAAAGAAATACATGATATAAATACTATAAAGGATCTATTCTATATATTTTATATATTTGTGATAGTTTGTCGTAATTCAGTACAAATTCAGTTTACTGTACAGTACATATGTATACTGTACGTATACATATACATAGACTTTTGAGTGTAGACTTTTGAGTGTATTGTAGTTGTATGTATTGGTATATGAAAGGATTTTGAAATATAAAAGTGTTATTTTGTATGTTCTCGACTTTGAGTGTCTTTTTGAAGATGAAAGAAACGTGTTATTCACCTTTCATCTTCTCTCACGGCCTCGAGGATGAAGGCAGACGCGACTTGGGAGTTGGGAATGATCTCACATTCGTCAGCGGAATCAGGAGACGCTTCTTCTCCTTCAACCTCCTTATCTTCACCATCCTTAATATAGAAAAAAATTATATCATTTAATAATACTCATACAAATACTCATACTAATACTCATATAGAATGTGTACCATACATACATATTATTATAAAGATATATTGATAGATATATTTGGAAATATCATTATAATCTGTTTAAAAATATATTGTTATATCATATCATTATTTTCTTAAATGTATGGTTGAATATTTTGTTATTGTAAATATTTGAAAACGGTCGTTAAATGGGTGAATGCATTATTATTTGTATGTTGAATAAAACCTTATTTGTGATCATTATGATTCATACTGATGTGAAGAAGAAGATGAAAAGAAGATGAAAGTGGGAAAGAAACGTCAATAGAAGTCAAATTGTCATATGGGGAATTTTATAACTTTCCCATGTGAATTATTTACGAGATTAGAAGTCAAAAGAGAAAATATTGACATGTGATAACTCACATCACAAAATTTTGGATGTAAAAAAATGTAAATATACAAAATATTCAAACATGTTTTCATATAAAGATAAATATGTGACATACTTCATATTTACTACCTATATACATATAATTTTAGTATTTGTATAATATCATATATGAAATATAAAGAAAATCGTATATACAGTATATATGATATGTATAAGTGTGTGTATAAGGAATATGTAAAAATGAGAAAAAATTTGATGTATTTTACTGTTTGTGTGCATTTTGTATAGGAAATCTTCTTTTGGATGTTGAAGATGAAATTTTTTTATCAACATCTTGTGTTGGGTGAAGTTTTAATATGGAGATCTCTTCTACTCAAAAACCCAAAACTTTCCCTCATAGATGTCAAAGAGGAGACGTAAAGAAAATTTCTTAAAAATATTATTGCTTTTACCACTTTACAACACTTTACTTTTACCGCTTTTTTATTCACATTTTACACTTTTTGAGCATTTTACTCATTTTTCCAAGTTTGCATATTTTAGAATTATCACAATTTACGACTTGTTGGAATTCCTACAGTTTTTATTTTTTCGTTTTCTTATTTTTGGAATTTCAACATTTCAACATTTTGGATTTTTAAATGTTTTTTAAATGTTTTTTAAAATTTTTAATTTTTTATAAAATTTTAGTGGAGATATAATAGTGGAGAATTAAAATGTATTAAAAGAAATAAAAATGAATAAAATGATTTTGGCGAATAAAGGGAAAATGAGATTGAGAGATCTTGTGTGCTAAAAAGGTGTGGAAATTCCAATCATTCCCACCATAACTTTTTTTCTTTCCTTGACCATTGGAGAGAAACGAACGTTCCCAAATGATATAAAACTCAATTCCAGAGGAATTCCTCAATAAAATCCTTTTATTTTCTTTTCCACTAAACTTAACTGCCTTTACCATTACGACCATTAGCAGTTAAATTCCACTTGAAAAAACGCTACTTGATTTTATGCCAATTATTAATTATTTAAGAATTTTTTTAAAATTAATATTACATTATAATAACGTTATAATTTACAACATTTAACATTTTAAAAAATTAGTTGTTTATTTCATATTAACATTAATTATTTGTATATTAATTGAATTTTACGCATAAGGCTACAAAACCAAACTCCTAACTATGAATCTAATTTCTATAATTGCCATATTTTAATAAAATTAATTAAAATTGAATGGGTTTTTATTACCTGACTTCCGCTCCCTGTATTTGTTAATTTCTCTTCGTCGAGATTATTTGATTTGGGTATTGAAAGTGAGGAAGGAGCGCCGACGAGGGCCGTTTCGGCCAACCGCTTCGTTTGAGCCAAATTTTCAATGACAGTTCCGGGTTTGGGGGTCGAATGGGATTTACGGGAAGCGACGGCTTTCTTTGCTCGCTCTCGAATTACCTTCAATTAAATGAAAAGTACAAACATCATGAACAATTAATTACAATTAACTGACCTTAATTTATATATTAATTGACTTCAATTAACCTTATTTAACAATTAACCCCAAAGGACCAATAAACCAATAAAGATTCAATTAGTCGATTTTAATAAAAACCAAAATGGTTTAATTAAACACTTTTAGTAAATTTTATTAACATTAAGCTAAATGCTGCCAATTTAATTAACATTAAGCTAAATGTTGCCATTTTAATTCAAATGTCTGTATTATTGAAAGTAGTTAAATTTCTGATTAATAAATTCCTAGATATTATTGGCTATTGGCACAAAGCAAACTGTAAACCGAAGAAGAATATTTTTAATAATTTAGGAATATTTAATTATTATACTTGACTTTGAGAGTAATTAAAATTTTAATTAATTAGGAATTCCTGGGGAATTTGAAGATGTCGTTTTAATTTAATCTTGTAAATAGTTGTTGTTGGCTTTCATTCGAGCTTTTGAATTTCATTTCCCTCTTTGTCGATGTGGGTCGAGGGAGACATCGGAGTGAAACAAGTGGGGAAAGTTCCACTTGTCCGACATAAAGAGCCAATTAATCCCTCCCCCCTCCCTCCCCTCCTCCGAATTCCCCCCGTTTAAGCTGGGAGGGAAAAACCCGGGGATTTTTTCTTTCCTTCCCAAACTTCAACTTTTCACACTTTTTTTTCTTTCTCTTTGCCCTCCGCTGGCGTCTTCCCGACGTGGTCTCATAACTTCCCCTCCGACACTCGACTTAATCTTGAGACTTTCCTTAAGAACCAGGTCAAACCGATTTACACTAAATTTCAGACTTTTCCTCACAACAGCGGTCATCAACAACATGGCGTCATCGACAACTTCATGAAAGATTAACTGAGAAGAAGATTAAAAGGAACGGAGCCAAATTCATTATTTAAACTTGTCACAACCTGCGAAAATTCCCTTCACAAATTCTTAAATCCTAATTAAAAATCTAAAAACTAAATTTTAATGTGTATAAAATGTGTCTAAAAATTCCCGCTTAAATTCAAATTATTTAAAATTGTAGTCTTTAAATAATATAAAATTGCAATTTTTTTGTAATTTATTTAAAATGACCGTATTCTGTAATTTATTTAAAATTGCCATTTTCTGAACATAATTAAAAATTTCATGTAAATAAAAGTTTTTGGAATCGACTTTAAAGTAATTAAATTCTTAATGTTTACATTATTTAGTTGGGTTAATTCTGTCTGGCCTGTTAATCTGATTAAGAGCTTAAAAGCTTATTTTTATTTTACCTTGAATATCCTGTAGTAGAGGAAAACGAGAATGGCACACGGGATGTAAAATGAGCAGAGCGATGAGAAAATGACAAAATATTTGTTGTGGAACTGACAGTCGATCGCTTCGCCCATTTCGGGTGTTGGCAAAGCGGACAACGGCGGTTCATTCAGTCCAAGAATAATCGGCGACCCCACGAGGGCCGAAAAAGCCCAAACGAACACAATGGTGATCCAAACGCGTGTGTTGTTCTTGTGCTTTGCATATTTAATTGGTTGAGTGACAGCAATAAACCTGAAAAGTTATTTTATTAATTATTTTAATATAAAAATAATCCTTTAAAATTTCAGTTACATTATAACCATGTAGGTTTGTGTTATAATTTAATTAACATTACTTAATTGAAATAACTTAATTTAATAAATGTCTTTTACTTATTTTACTTATTTCGATTTTGAAATTAAATTCTTATTATTAAATTAATTAATTATTCAATATTTGTCCAATTATAAAATTTTAATTAGAGTTGGGAAGTTTATAAATATTCATTTATTAATTTCCCTCTGTTTACGATTTTAAGGTTTATAAGTGGAAATAGTTGTTTTGAATTTTAATTTTATGTTTGGTTTTGGATTTATAAGTTTAAGAGAAAGTGTTTTGGTTACCGGGAGGTTCATTTTCATTTCAACGCCCAAAATTCCCTTCGAATATCAAATGACCCATTTTCACTCACTTTCACTTAATATAAACTTAAATGATATTAAAATAAATATTATAACTAACTATAAGATCCAACACTAACCGTACTGTGCATATATTTAATATTTATTTATCCTATCTTGTTGTATCACTATATTTGCCTTTCTTAACATCCTACGCTATACATGCTACTTTTACTTTGTACATATAGTACACATATATAATATATAACTTACATTTAAGTTAACTTATGTATAGGGTAGGCCATAAGTATCTTTCTTTTTTATACGATTGTTAATTTAAAAAAGAAAGATACTTATGACTCACCCTGCATATACCACTATATATTCTCATCCATTCTGTTCAAACTGATAATCTTTATTAATATTTACTCACTGTATTGTACTACAAGATACTTTCCCTTATAAAGAATATCAACTCTGAATTATAAGAGATCTCAACAGTATTGAATAAAGTGTTATAATATGAGCGGATTTATAATGATAGTAAAAAGTAATCATGAAGTTGGGAAAGAGGAAAAGACCCAAGATCGAATTTCCTCCATATCAAACATCTAAATTGGAAACACGGCTAATTTATCAAGCACCAATTTGACATCTTTTTAACATTTTAATTAAAAGTGGGGGAAAGTTTAAAAATAATTCCCGTTTCTTTTTCATTCATTGTTTAGAGTTTAAATTATTTAAATGCGTCCTAAATTAAATTTACAAACTCAGCTATTTAAAAGAAGAGATTTTTCTATTAAATATATTTGAAAATTTTAATAAAATGAATAAATAAATTTAAAATATTTGGAATTTCGTAATTAATTTCATAATTAATTATAAAATTTTAATGTGAAAATGTTTGAAAGCTTAAAGTTTATAAAGTTTGTAAAATGTGTGAATTATTTTAGTTTTCTGCGTGCGTTTGGCATGTGAGTGTCGTTAATTGTTCGTATAGGAAATATCAGCTCGGGATCTTGATTTATATGGAAGGAAAGTTTTACATAAATCTTTGTTAAATCTCCCTATGCTTTCATTCCTTTCCCCCATTAAGCTCAATGTTTTATTACCTGTCGATGCTGATAGCGACGAGGTTGAGAATCGACGATGTACTGCAAGTAACATCCATTGCGATGTAAATGTCGCAGGCCAGTTGAGTCAAAGTCCAGTTATTATTACGAAACTGAAATGAAAAAAAATAAATTATTAAAATTCATAATAAAATTAAATAAATTAATTTTAACTCAATTAACTTTATAGACTTGTAATTTTTTGCAGTTAATTTAATCAATAGTCAAGTTTAACCAACTAACATTAAGTAAGTTTAACAAACTAAAATTAGGTAAGTTAAACTATTTGGGAATTTGTTAAATTCGTCAGATTTCCAATTTAAAGCAGTTTGAATTAACTAAATTCTGCCATTTTAATTTGGCGAGTGAATTTGAAAGGAAGGCTTTTGTCTTTTGGCTTCCATAATGGAAGTTCCATTGATGATAAAGTTTATTTAATATTGGTCTGGGTTTTGTAAAGAGGAGAACTGAGGATGGTTATTATAAGGTTAAATAAAGACATTGGTAAAGTGAATAGAAGGACGGTTGAATGGTTAATGTATTTAAATGGGTTTTGAATCAATATTTCATGATCCCATTGGAAGTGAAGTGTTTGAATATTTGGGTGTTGAAGGAGGTTTCCAGCTCGAATCATTTCAATTAAATTCCCACTCGCAAATCCAACCCCTGACATTGCCTTATATGAATTACAAAAGATGATCCTCTGAATAATGGAAAATCCGAAAATCCGCCTACGAACTTTGCAAAAATAAACCCACCACTTTCTATTCTCAATACACAACTCAATTTTTATCTTTCAAATTCCATTCCAATCTTTTTAGATTTAAACTTAATAACTCAATACATAATTCAATATTACAACTAAATTACTTTTTGGCGCCAAAAACCAAAAGTTCATTTTATTTATCCAAACGCTTGTTTTAGCCATTCGCTAGTTTTATCCAAAGGCTAGTTTTAGCATTACGTGTATCATCCATTTTAAATACAATAATTTATATTTTATACAAAATCGTATATTTTAATCCATTTAAGGTAATTTTAATCAAAGTAAAAATTTCTTTTTAAAATCATTCAATTTTATTATTTAGCATTTTATTAATAATTATCAGCTTAATTATTTAATTTAGATATTTCTTCCTCATCTAGTTAGATTAAGTCAGTTTATTTTAAAATGTAAATTAAATAATTTTTGTACATAGTTAGTTTATTAAAAAAATTGTAGTAATTTGTATTTGGTTTTGTCTGGTTTTTGGTCCTTGGCGTTTGGGCGAATCAGATATCGATCGAATATATTTTTGCCGTGTATTTTTCCCCTTTGGTCTTATTAGCTAAGAGAAAAACATTTGCCGGTCTGGAGAGGATGAAAAGGGTTTGAATTCTCTTTGTTGGAAGGAAGAAAATGTGGGGAAGCACTTTGGGTCATTATCACTCGACTCCCTCACTCCTTTCACTCTCCATTAACTTCCACCACCAAAATCCACCACATTTACTCAAAATTAAATTCATTTTTCAAAAACATCCCTTTAATATCCAAATACTAATTTAAATAAATTTCCTTATCTCATTACACACTTCCGCAACTCTTTAGCAATTTTTAAATGTTTTCAAGTATTATTTTTCTTTTAGCCGAAATAAAAATATAAAATTTGTTTAATTATGAATTAAATAATAAATTTTAAGTAGATGTAGTTTCATTGAGTATCAAATTGGTCAAGTAAATAACATTGAATAAATTTTAATTAAAGTTAATTTTTAATTGTAGATTTCAAATATTTCATCCAAGTATGCGATTTTAGCCAAATCATCATAAAACGAGCGAAAATAGTAAAACGAGCGGGGTAAACTCCTTAATAAAAGGAGTAAAATTAAAGTAAAAGTGCTGATTTATGTGATAAAGTTAAGATTTCTGGAACTGAAAGAGGAAATTAATTGAAATCTTAATTATAATCAACCCTGTGGCCTTTTTCGTGTTTTTCTTCTTCAGATTTTTGTTTTGATAAACTCTGTTTTCGTCCCCAAGTTACGGCGCGATTTACGATTCCCTCAATTTCTCAATACAATTTCCTCCCTTTGTTTCCTCCCATAAGTCAAAGGGCAAGTCAGTCAACAGAGATTGCATTAAGATTATCTCGCACAAATTCAAGATCCCCCCTTTTGAATTCCCCACTCAATTCAATGACAAAAACACAAACAACATTTATTATCTGCCTTCACCACGCGCCGAATTAAATATCTCATTTAATCCAATTCTTCAATGATTTCCATTTTACCAAATATACCAAATATTGTATTTATATGAACTTTGACCTATCCAAAAACTACAATAAATAATTTACGTATTTAAATTCTATACTTAAATACAATATATATTTTCTGTATTTAAATTGTATAATATGTAATATGAGATTGGATTTTATATATACTTATTATATGTTTTTAGTATGGGAAAAAAGAATATAAAATTAAATGGATTTGTTCCAATATGTTTCAATCTCAATATAAAGTTAATAGATCGCGGACATTAAAATGACATAATTCCTATACGATGTAGACGTGACAAGTTGGTGGTAATACTAGACCTCTTACACATGTCCTATGACTCCTATGTGTTTCGAAGGGAGAATTTGGATTATGGAGAAGACGTGGGGTTATAATGGGCTTAGACATAATAGTTCACTCTTTGCCCAAAGACACTTTCTCATCCGTCATGAAAAAGGAATTGGGGAAACTGCGGCGTCTGAATAAAAGGAAGATGAAATTGAACAGACGCACATCCAAAGGCCCAATGGCCGATTAAAACTTTTCTCCTCTCTAGGGAACACAAAAATAGAAAAAGAACATTTCAACCAACCAATTCAACATTGTTGCTTTTTTTTCAAAATTTCTCACGTTTTTTGAATTTCCCACTCTATAGCATTTTTAAATTTTTATACATTACATTCGATTTTTTATAATTTAGATTTTTTACAATTTTTAGATTTTTTTAAATTTTTGTACTAAATTTTTTGGTAAATTTGCAAAAAACTTAATTAACTTAATAAAGATGAATTATAAAAATGCTGAAATATGATTTAATGAAAATGTCAATTAAATGATTTATTAATAAAAATGTGAACGACGTTTTGGAAAGGGAAAAAAAGTTTTTTTGTGTTCATTAAAGGAGACGTTGGCCTTTTGGAGTAATTCGATTTATTTCATGGGTCATTATATCCGATATAATTACAAAGTTACAAGAAGAAAAGTTTATATGATTAAAGCTTATCGAGAACTTTTCTTTAACCCATTTACCCCTTTCAAGCCCCAAAATTATATTGTCACTCCCAATGTAAAGAGACGAAAAAAGAACCAGAAAAGAAATAAAAAACGCAAGTGAAGAGAAAAAAGAATTAAAATCCCAATTGATTTTCCCTACCATTTTTCTATCCAAAATATATGGAATTAATATATAAAATATATCAGATATAAATTATTGAGGATTGACATATAAATTTATAAATGGAGCTAATATATAAATTTATATAGGAAATTAATATATTAGAGATCTATACAGATTATACCAACTTCTCTTAAATATAGGAGTAAAATTATATGGCTTATTTGATCCTATACTTATCAAGTATAAATATTGTAAAATGTATTAATTTTTGACTTTAATGCTATCAGTTTATTTCTTAGTATTAGAGATACAGTGTATAATATATGTATATGGTACATGTAATATTTATATAAAAAAGATGTGATATTACTAAAGAGATGTATGTAATGTATTTATTGGAATTCCCTCACTTTTCAATAAAAGGGTTCGAAGATATTTAGGGGGAGATTAGCGGTTGAGCTCGAGGGCCCTCCATCGATTTCCCTCATGGACGAATGGATTAAGCCTAAAAATTCGGGGAGAAAAGTCCTTTAAATACCGAAATTCCCGAGACGATTCTTCTACAAAAAATCCCATTTCTATCCAATTTCATCCAATTTCAAAAAATTACAATTCACAATTTTATTCCATTTTCACATCTCACTCCTTTTTTTAAATTTTCCTTTTATTTTGCACATTTTAAATATATTTTTAAATTATTGACAATTTTTGCAATTTTTAATATTGTAGATTGTTTTTTGCCAATTTTGGCTTTGTGGGGTTTTGCTAAAATTTGGCTTTAACTGTTAAGATATTAATGTAATGAGAATATTACTGAAATTGGGATTTTTAGATTTTACTAAAGTTGGTATTCATTTTATGATCTTTTATGTAATAAAATTAATATGTAAAATTTGCAGTTTGATCAAATATTTGAGTTAGGAAATTTGGCTCCTTTGTGTTTGTTTTGAATTTTGGCTATTAAACGTGTAGGGAAATGTAATTTGAGCCTTCGTACATTTCAAACATTTGCTTGTAGACTTTTGGATGTAAATAAATAATTAGAAAGAAGGAGAGTTTACTCTTCTTGCATTTGTTTGGCACAACAGATTTTGCCCTTTGGAATTTGGCTAAAAATTTGTCCATTCAATCCGCGTACTTCCGCCCTTCTCATATTTCCCTTCCTTTTTACAACTCACCCAAGACGTCAGGAAAATCCACTCGGAGGTTTTACAACAGGAAAGTTCAATTAGGAAAAAACATGCATTATGCAACAAACGTCTTTTGAAACTCCAAGAATAATTCAAAATTTCAAAATTCAATAATTCCCTCCATTGGTCAATAATTCAATTATTCAATAATCAATGACTATTTATTAATTACAATTAAATGAAAAATATTAATAAAAAGTCATTTAGGAATTAAAAAAATTAAATTAAACATTAACTAACTAATTCAAAAAAGTTATTATTTATCCACATCATTGCTAATACAATATTCACCTATTTAATTGAAAATACTTAAACTTAAAAATGTCAATTTTATTTATCAAATTCACAAATAATAAATAAAGAAAAAGAACATGAAACTAAAATGACTAAAATCTGCCTGGCAAAATCGAATTTTAAAATACAACTTTCTCTTAATTTGATAAAATAACTTTTTATTTCCTAAATTTCATCAAATTTCATTAAGTTCATTAAATTTTATTAAAGATTGTTAAACATTATCAAATATCAGATTCATTAAATTTTATTAAATCGATTGGAAATTATTGAAAATGGAAAATTGAGAATTTGGGAATTGGAAATTTTGGTAAATTGGAAATTTGATTGAATGTGAGAGTAATTGAATTGAGGAATTGATTTTTAAAGTTCGTGCCTCTTTTTGAAAGTTTCTTTGACACGACCTGACATCACTGACATGGTCTAAATGGGTTTAAGGGTCTGAGTGGATGACAGTCGTTGAGAGTTCTTATGTTAAAGGTGGCTATTAAACTCCTCCCGACACATCCGGTCAATCGCATTTTCTCCTCACGCTCATCCCCTTTATTATTATCCTTCTCCGACCACTCACATCCCCAACATCGTCCACATCTACGTCCACGTCCACGTCCTCCCCCTCAAACACTCCCGTCCAGTTGGAAAATCCACTTCTCATACTTCCTATATATTTAATAAGAACCGATGTGTAAAGACGTGGAGAGATTTTTTTATTCTTCAACACCCCTTTTTAGAGAAAAAATTTTTTTCCTTCAAGATTCTATTACATACATTTTTCCTCAAATGTAACGTCTTGGTTCGTAATGAATCTCAGGACTGCGGTTGATTTAATCAATTTAACCCTTACGTTCCCCCTTATGCTTTTTCCCTTATGCTTTCCTTCTCTTTTTTCCCTTGAGGTTCCTTGTCATTTTTCCTCATCGTTCTCCTCATCGTTTTTCTTATGATTTTTCTTATTATTTTCCCAAAATTTATTTAACGAACTGCCAAGAACTTCCAATTTACGACTTATTATTTTTAATTAAAAACCCATTCAATTTTAACGAGCTTTAAGGGAAAAAACTAAGGATGGAATATTTCCATCATTAAATATCAAATTGTATGGAATTATTAATTTGAATTTCTTTCTTACAAAGCAAGAAGGCAAAAATGGACGTCTAATTTAATAAATAACCAAATTGCGAATAATACAACAATTTAAAAATAAAATAAACGAAATCTTATGGATAAAATTCACATTGTAAAATTCACATTGTAAATTCACAAAAAATTGATTTCCTTTAAAGTTTACATCATGCAATTTACTTTTATTCAATTTGTAAAATAAAAGTTTAATCATTAAGTGAAAAATTCATTAAAAGGGGGAGAGTTTAGGTTTAAGGATTTTATAGAGTTTATAAAGTTAATTGCGTTAAGTTAATGAAAATATTAAATGAAGATATTGGGAGAAAGTTATATGCTGAAGAATGTAAAGAATTTTAATAGTTTTAAGACAAAGAATATCTATAAAGTTAATACTGTATAGAGAAATATTTCTAGAATATCATACAATCTTAATACTTAGCTTATACCATTGTATGTATATGGTACGTACATATTTTATGTATGGTATAAGGAATTTTGTATGAAAGCGAGGGTTAACCCTCGCTTTCATTTCGCTTCTTAAGAACAAATTGTTAATTTATTCCGAATTCTTGAAGATCAAGTGGAGTTCGTTCATCCGAAATATTTGGGGTTTAATAAATTTTCGCATTTTCCGCACGGCGATGCGTCTTGGCCTTTTTCATCCAATAAAATGCTTTCTCTATCTTAAATGATCTTTCAACCTTTTCCTTATATTTCTTCCTTTTATTTTCTTCGTCTCGATCTATTGCCCATTTCGACAAATTTCAAACTTTCCTATCTCTATACATATCCTGAACATTTTATATATATATTTTACTTTTATATACTTTTTATATAGAGCAACTTTTAGATACAATTTTATTTACAATTTGAGATATATTTTGTATACATTTTGTATTTAAGTTATTTTAAGGATTCTCGGAGGCGTTTAAGTGCTTTGGGTTTTTCTCCTATACGTTCTAATAAGACTAAAAGTGTTTTGTGAATTTGTGCGGTGTGGGATCGTAAAAAACACTTTGTCCATTTGATGTTATAAAAGGAGGATTTTTAAATTAAAGCAGAATATTTCATTTTTAGTGCGGTGGGCGGTGATCAACTTGTCCCTTTATGGTAAGTTAAAAGGAGGAGCGAGAGTTGTAAAACATCTCCAAATGCTCAACAAAGTAAGATGAATTTTTAAACCTTCTTTTTACACCAATTCCCAATAGACCAAATTCCACCTTTACGCCCAATGTCCAAATTGACTTGAATGGAAGGCAAAGGAATTCCAAACACCAAACTCCCATGCATTTACAATAACATGGATTTATTACAATTCAACTCTAAATATACAAATCCTATACAAATAACATAAATATCCAAATAAATAATAAATACACCTGTACAATAAATTCTCCAAGTGTTAAATATTGAAATAATTCTTATTCATAAATCTCTATTATAAATACTTTATATTTATCAAGGATATATTGTATACCTATAAGTAGCATATACAATATATACATATATGTAAGTATGGATCTCTTAATCTTATAATTGTATTCAATTTTTTCATAGCCAAAAGGCGACTCTTTTTTAACAAACGAAAATTTCTTCTTCTTTGTCATGTAGCTATATTTTAAAATATATCAACTTGAATATAAGTATATTTTATTTTTAAGGCAACGGAAATATGTTTGAAATATTTGTATAGGAAATTTATAGTATTTATATGTAGGTATGTATTTATGTATGGAGTTGGTATATACCAATATTGTACATACACTTGTATGATTTTTGTATGGATGGACAAAAAAGTAAATATGAAGCGTATGGGGAATATAAGGAATATATATGAAAAAAAGAATTTGATGTGTTTGAGAAAATAATCTGAGACATATTTTCAATTTAGCCCCAAGCATTTTCATCTCTCTCAACAAATCCACTTTTTCCCTCCCCAACAAATGAAAAAAAGAGTCCAATTCTCCAATGACTCAATTTCACAACACTTTATAGCCTTTTTCATTTTTCTCAATAAAATGATATTTTGGACATTTTTAATATTTTTATCATTTTTAATATAATTAATTCCTTTATTGCGCTTTTCAATCAATTCTTTACCGTGAATTTTTGCAATTCGATATTTGCAATTTAATATTTCCAATCTTTGCTATTTAATATTTCAAATTTTTGCAATTTAATATTAGTGAATTTTGCAATTTAGTATTAGTGAATTTTGCAATTTAATATTAGTGAATTTTGCAATTTAATATTAGTGAATTTTGCAATTTAGTATTAGTGAATTTTGCAATTTAATATTAGTGAATTTTGCAA